>PVJO010004710.1:0-106654 GCA_004026905.1 Hystrix cristata
TCATATGCCTTGACTTTCACCTTTTTACAGTGGTTAAAATTAAGTAGATAGCCATCTAGCAAAAACAATTGTTTTCATAAAATTTTTCTGTGTGTATAGCTGTAGGGTAGCAGAAATCCCTTTATGCTGGAGGCAGATATGGAGTGATTGGCTGGAATCCTGGCATGTAGGCCTGATGCTGATTTTGTTTAGTAGAAGCGAAGATAACCTAACCTAAATCCTAGGTCTGGGATTTAATGACCTGGATTACCTTTGAAAGGTTTAAAACACTGGAGCTCTCTCAGAGACTAAGAAAATTCATCCTATTGGGCACTGTTTGTCCTTCTCACTTGTAAGCAAGCTGTGTTCTTTGTCCTGAAAGAGAATCTTTATTAATGATTGTCAACAGTCCAGCAAATGAGCACAGTGGTTTCTTAGAGGCCATGGGAGGGAGATCTGGCTCATACACATCTGATCCTTGTACTTTTCCTGGTTTCTGTGGTTCGGGGAATCTCAGACTTGACACTCCTGACAAGTGTCAGTGTCATCTGTGGATGAGACATTCCATGCTGTGGGGCTGTCCTTCATATTGCAGGAGGCTGAGCAGCATCCCTGGCTTCTACCCACTAGATGCCAGTAGCACTCCTCTCTACCAGTATGACAAAAAAGTGCCTTTTAAACTGCCCAATGTCTTCTAGGGGTGAAAATCACCTCAGTTGAGAATAGCTACATTAGTGAAGTTCAGTGTAGTACCCCACTCTGGCTATCTTGTGAACGCCCACAAAGGGACTATCCGCTGGCCTAGAAGTTTCCCAGGGGCCTTCTTCTGATTCGAAAACCATGAGCATCCCCTGGAAGTCAGGTCTGAAGACTTTCATGTACCTGTAACAGTTTATACAAATCTGTTTCTCTTCCTCTGAATCCATAGGAAAACCTGAGAGTTCACTTTCAGACTTAAGCAGTGATGGATTACATCCATTTCCCTTTAGCAGATTTCAGCAGATTCTCTTGTTTTAACCTAAACTGTTGATACTATGGCTTACACTCCCAGGACTCCCATAAATGCCTGCAGCTCTAGTCCTTTTGCTCACTCAGTATTCATAAATGGCTGTTTTATGGCCTAATCCTGGAAAGTATTAGGCAAAGTCAGGTATGACTCTGTTAATATTTCCACACTATGCATTTTAGCATTGATTTAACAATGTCTGTTTCTTGGACAGTCTGGCTAGAATATCTATGGGTGGAAGAGGGGAGAAGACAAAGGGCGATATGGTACATGGTGGCAACTGGTGCACGTTTCTCAACTCGTGTTCCTAGTGGCCAAGCTCTGCCTCTGCCTCTGGTCAGAGATAAAGGGATAAGGTCTCTGGTTTCAATCCTGGGATCCTCCTAAGTCTTGTGGACCAGAACAGGGATTATGCCCATATCTGACTGAGAGTTTACAGCTTCTATAGTCCCTATTTAAAGTGATTTCCTTACATCCATCCATGACTCTTATCCTATCTTCATTCATTGTTGCACGCTTTTTTTTTTTTTTTTGGTACTATGGATTAAATGGAGAGAGCCCTGAGTTACATTCCCCAACCCCTTTTATGTTTTATTTTTAGACAAGGTCTCACTAAATTGCCCAAGCTAACCTCAATCTTGTGATCCTTTTGCCTCAGCTTCCAGAGTAGCTGGGATAACAGGTGTGTGGCACGACCCCTGGTTCACAGGCATTTCTTGAGCAGAAGCATTTCTCTCGTTACCAAGAATGCACAGAGAGCTGCGGTATGCCCTTAACTGTTAAAGAACTCCCTGTCTAATGAGGGGGCAGATGAGCCAACCAATAGGCATGGTGCAGAAGGATCAGCACCATGGGAGACCCAAGTGGGAAGATTGGTAACTCAGGGTCCTTTGCTGGGGGTGGGGATGGGGCAGCATCATGAGAGTCTTCACTGGATTGAGAATACTTCAACTTGATTTTCAAAGATGTCTGCCATTTACCAGGAGAAAAAAGAAATTCATTTCTTTCTTTTTCTTTTTTTTTGGAAATTCATTTCTTGATGAGAGAGAAAATAATAGATGCACAAAGGTACAGAGATGCTGGTAATGTCAGAGTTTTGGACAAAGAATAATTACAGGGGCTTCACGGCAATAATATGCTTCGAAGGTGATGTTAGGACCCCTGCCGTTTAATATATGCAGCAACCACAGGACTTTCAATGTAGTAACCTGATGAAACTAGAATCCAACAGATTGGGGAGGGGGATAATTATGGATGTGGATAGAAATGATGGAAGAGCCAAAGCGTATTCTCTATTCTCCACAGAGGCCCTTTGCATGACATCTACAGACAGGCAAAAAGATGTAGTATTTTCTGAAGTGAGAAGCTTGATGTGCCCGTAGCTTCGAGTATATCTCCCTATTTCTTGCATGATCATGTTCACCAGGTATTTTGAAGAGTATCACTGTGCACTTCTCAGGCGTTTCAACACTGTTATATAGAGCAGTGACTCTGAACTTGAAGGTGACTTTGTCCCCAGGGGATATTTGGAAGCGTCTGAAGACATTTTGGCATATCAAAACTGGTGGAGGTGGTGGTATATTGGTTTCCTGTAACTACTGTAACAAATAGCAGATGTCATGGCTTAAAGCAACACAAACTTATTATCTTACAATTCTGGAGATCAGAAGTTCCACCAGGTCTCACTAGGCCAAATTCAAGGCGTTGGATGGGCTGTGTTCCTTCTGAAGTCTCTAGGGTCTGTTACCTTTCCTTGGCCAGTGGCCCCCTTCCTTCATCTTCAAAGCCAACCATGTCACATTCCTGACCTTTCTTCCCTTGTCATTTGCTCTCTGACTGTTTCCAGGACTCTATGATTACACTGGGTTCACCTGGATAATCCAGAATAATCTCACTATTTTAAGACCATCTGAGTAATGACCTTTAATTGCATCTGAAACCTTAATTTCCTTTTGCCATAATGTGCTCACAGGTAACAGGGATTTGGGCATGGATATCTTTGGTGGAACATTATTTGGCCTACCATAGGGGAGTTGCTGTTCGCATCTCTTGGGGGGGATGCTGGTAAGCACCTGACAGTGTGGAGGACAGTCCCACAAAGAAGAATTATCTGGCCAAGGCAGTCAGTGCCAGAGCTGAGAAACTCTGCTGTAGAGAATAGGGGGCCTTGGTGATTTTTAAGCCTGAGGGTATAAAATGATCAGCTATATGTTTTAGAGGAATCGGTCTGGTGTCTGGTTTAGATACATGAAATGGTGAAGAACAGATACTCAGAGGAGGCAGGCATGCCAAGCAGTCTGTAAACAAATGGAAATTGACATAATAAACATAATATTTCCTACTTCTCATTTTAGAAAACAGTAGTACTGCTAAAGTACTACTTGAATGCAGAACTTGCTGTACTCATCTTTGTTTTCTTGAAATCTGGCCTTTTTCCAGGGTTTAGATCAGTGGTTCCCAATCCAGAGACAGTTTGTACCCCAGAGTCTATTTGGTACTGGCTAGTGGCATTTTTTATTGCTAGCACTGAACAGAAGGGTGCTATTGGGATCCGGTGGGTAGAAACCAGAGGTGCTGTTAAACATCCTACAATGCAAAGGGCAGCCCCCCATAATAAAGAAGTATCTCCAGTGTCAGTAGTACAAAGGTCAAGCCATTCTGTATTCGAGAAACTGAGATCTAGATTTTATTTTTCAGTACCATTTTCTCTCATGCTTTGTGGCTTCACTCTGTCATTTCCTTCTTCTTACCTATATATATCAACCAAGGCTTTGAATTAGAAAATATGTCTTTCAAGGGATGCTGAAGATGTGAAAAAATATGGGGTGTCTATATATCTCTCTAGCGAAGAATTGAATGGTAAATATATAAGGATTGAAACTAGAGCTAAAATTTAAAGTGTGGCAGAGAAGAAGTATATTGTGGTTAAAAATAGAAGCTCACCTATGTCATCAAAGAGGAAGCAATTAGAGCAAAATAGCTTCAAATAGGAAATTGACAAAGGATGTTTTACAAGAAATTATGTTTGAAATCAGCATAATGCCTGAAGAAGTTTTAAGTTAGAAAAAAATTATTCAGCTTTCATACTTTCTCTTTCTTGAACTATCACTCTGCTAGAATTCCTTTCAGAGGTAATTTTTAACTTAGAGAATACTGTGAAAACAACTTCACAGATGCTTAGGAATTGAACTTTACTAGAATTTTAGAATTTGAGGATTGGACTTCCTTATTTTACAGTTAAAGAGAGAAATTTTAAAAAGAAAAAAAAGGTTAAGCAGCCAAAACTCAAACTGAGTGCAGAACTACCCTGAAATTCTTCTCGACTCTCAAAATAAACTGCCAAACTTCTGGACAGAGTGAGCAACCATGACTATTTCCATTCTCCCCTAAGCCCGTGAAATCTCGGCAATCTCTTTTCTCTCCCCACTAGTTTCTGAAACAATTCTCTCAAAGGTCTCCAAATTACAAGCGTCTTTAAATTTTTTTATTAGTACATTTTTGCCTTACATAACGATCATATTCATCATAGGGAATTTGTACCTGTATATAATATATCTTAATTCTTTTTTTTCCCATTTCCCTTTCCTCCTTTCAACCCTTCTTCCTTTCCCCATTTACGAAAGCTCTATTTCTGTTTTTCCTTCAATTCTCTCTTTTAAAAATACTTTTTCCCTTCTTTCCCTTACCCCTCCCCATCCCTTCCCATTTGAACAAGTTCTTCCTCCTTCCCAGTATCTATCCTCCATTTTGCTCCTTATTTACATGTTGGGTTTTTCATGCAAGAGAAACAATGTGATACTTAAACTTGTGTGTCTGATTTATTTCATTTGAGATTTTGGTCTTGAGATGCATCCATTTACCTAAGAATGTCTGAAGTTTATCCTTCTTTAACTTATTAGACTTCCTTTGGGCACACTTCTGTGTGGAACTGAGAGTACTGTCCTTCCTTGTTCCTCCTTTTGCCCACTGAGAATCTCATTTTTTTCCTTACTTCTAAAGGCCTTGTCCTCTTTGTCTCCGGGCTTGTTTGTTCAGCCATCCATATGGTTCTGTGCTTTTCCTTCAAATAATTCTCCCTTGATTATCTCATTCACTTTAGTGATTTCAGCCATCATTTCTCTAAGGGAAACTCCTCACTGTGTCTAGCTGGGATCTTGTGTCTGAGGACCTGACATGTACTTTTAAAATTCCTACTGAACATACATCTGCTTAAAGGTGACCACTGGACTCAGATTCTACATAAATGGAACAGAACAAATGAGTTCCCCTTTCTCTGAACATGTTCCATTTCATTCATCATTATTCTACTTGTGTTCAATATTTTGGTTGGTATCACCAATCTTCCATTTGTTTAGGGTTACCAGGCCAGATTGTCTTCAGTTTTTTTCTTTCTCAGCTGTTCTACAAGTTATTATATCATGTAGTGTTCACTTCTTCCATTCTAGAAAGGATTTGTGTAAAATATATTTCAATCCTTACAGCTCTCTTAGCTTTTCATTCTCATTGAACCTTATTTGAGCCCTCACTGGCTGTAGCCCCTGCTTTCTCACCCCACCTTCAGTTAATCCTGTTCTCATCTTGACCTCATACTCCAAGGACACAGTTGTAATAATATTAGTCCCCTGATCAAAAACCTTTGATGAGTCTCAGTGGGTATGGACTGAAATGCAATCTGCTTAGCTAGGAATTAGAATGCCTTTCACAATAGCATCTTAGCCTTCTTCCTCCCTTTCTCCCAGGAGCGCTGATCTAACAAAACCAAACCGGCCACTCAGCTAGGTCATCATTAAATAACTACTGAGTGCCAGCTGTGCACTGAATCCAGAGGATATATGCAGAGCGAACAGGCAGGCCTGGCCCTGCAAGTGCTTATAGCCTGTGATAGCAATGATTTTGATTAATAAATCTCTGTACTTATTCAGAACGATAAGGCATTATGACAGGAGGGTTGTGGTAGATGGAATAATGCCTCCCCCAATTGTCCATATCCTAATCTCCCAAACTTGTGAATAGACCACTCTACATGGAAAAAGGGACTTTGCCAATCTGATGTTATTGTGGATTATCTGGGTGGGACCAATGCAATCACAAAGGTTCTTGTAAGAGGGAAGCAGGAGGGAAGGATGGAGGGAGGGAGAGAAAGAAAGAGAGGGAGAGAGGGAGAAGGAGAGGGAGAGGGAGGGAAGAGAGAGAGAAAGAAGAGGAGGAGGAGTAATGAAGGGAAGTAGACACAAGGACTAAGGAAGTATGTGACATCTCGATTGAAAAAGGTAGATGAGCAGGATTTTGCCAAACAAAAAAGATAGCCCTCTGGAAAGAAAGAATGACTTATTGAGGAGAGAATATAGTATGTTTGAAGAACTTAGAGAAATCCAAGTGGAATGGAGTGTGGGAGTGGGAAGTTGGTGAAGTGTAGGTCTGGCTAGGCTTTGAGCACTGTGATACAGGTTTTACAATTGAATGTAAAAGTTCCCTGCAGAGATTATTTTTTATCCTTCTAACTTTGTTTTTGATGACCTACTCCCATGTCTAAGAAGGTTCCATCTGTATTTTATGGTGCAACCAGATGTCATATCCAAATAAATAAACTTTGACTCTAATACATGTCATGACACATTCAAGATTTGCAGAAATAAGAACTTATGTTTCCACATAGTGAGATCCTCATTCTTCCAATCTGGTGCTTGAATAAAGGAAAGTGTTTCATCCCAGAATCTGGTGATTGACTGAGTGAGTTTGTGTGCTTACAACGGTTCTCCCACATCCTACAGTATGCCTTTGGCACATAGCGTCTTGTTCGAAAGTTCACATCCTCTCTCAGCCATTGCTTAGATAAAGAAAGTGAGATTATGATTACAACTATGTCATAATATGGCAAAAAGACTTGTAATGTGTGAAAAAATGAAATTAGTTATTGTGTTCATCGGTAAAGAATATTTTCATCAGCTATTAAAAGGCAAATCAAAATGAAATGAGATACCATCAAGATAACTATAATCAAAAAGACAAATGTTGACAAGAATGCCTGTTAGTTTGAACTCTCATACATTGCCAGTAGGAGGGTAAAACAATGCAGCAGCTTTGAAAAACAGTTTGTCGATTCCTTTAAATGTTAAGCAGAGCTATCCTATAACCCAGAAATCTCTTCCTGCGATATACTCAAGAGAAATGAAAACACTTCTGTACCAAAATTTGTATATGAATGTTTTAGCAGCATTATTCATACTAGCCAAAATGGTGGAAGCAACTATTCATTAACTGATGAATGGATAAGCAAAATGTGGTCTATCCATTAATGGAAGGTTATTTAGCAACAAAGGAAATGGAGTACTGATACATACTACAACATGGATGAATTTTGAAGACATTATGCTAAATGAAAGAGACTAGTCACAAAAGAGCACATGTTGTGTAATTGTATTTGTATAAAAATGTTCAGAATAGGCAAATGAATAGAGACAGAAAGTAAATTAGTAGTTGTCAGAACCTGGCAGTATAGAATGATGGGGAGTGACTGTTAATGAGTATAAGATTTCTTATTAGGGTAATGAAATGTTCTGAAACTAGATGTAGGTAATGATTGTACAACCTTGTGAGTATACTTAAAAATCACTGAATTGCACCCTTTAAAAGGTGAATTTCATAGACTGTGAATTTTGTCTCAATTACAGAAAGAATGATGCTTACTCCTTTAGAATATTCCAAATATCGTTGCTATATCATGTTTGAAATAAAGCATAAGCATAAATGTAGAAGAAGAGCTCTTAGTCCAGGTCCAGTGTATTTTACATGCCTTTCTTGAAGATCCAACAAGGGAGGTAGTCACAGTTCTGGAATATTCAACAGAGGAGTCAGCAGCCAGCCCTGGGATTTTCTGAGATTTTTCTGAGATTGGTTACCGTGGAAATTCTCTGTCCTGATTATTACACTTTGGAAGCAAGCACAGAGAAACTATTAGAATGATTGTTTTCGAGAAGAGGCAGACATTTTAAAAACTACTTATAATCTTGAAAAAAATTCCTGTCCATATCTCACCAGACCTATTAAGTAGTCAAAGATTTTCAGGAGCCATTAGAAATAAAATCAGTTTGAGAAACCCACTATTAAGTGACATATTGATCGACCCAAAAGGAGTATGTTGAGCCTCGGAAGTTAATCATGTCTTTGGAGAAATTGGAAGATAATTGAGTTATGTGGCTTTAAGAGCCAAGAAAGCAATGTGTTTTCATTTCTGTAGACCTGGCCTACTCATGGAAACAGGTGAATTAATATCGCCTTCAGGAACTGAAGTGTGAATATGCATTATATTAGCTCTCAGTTTTCATTCCTAGTAACTTCGTGTTTCAGTGGGGCTATCTGGTGCTTTGAGACCCTGATGAGGAAGGAGAAGGGGAAAGAGAAGCCTTAGGTGACAATAGCTATGTCACTTGGGGTTTATTATAATAAGACTTTGGCTATACCTAATAATTTGAACCAGGAAATCCTGGACTGGCCCACTAGGTTTTCTGACTTTTGAGAAAAGTATAATTCTGCATGAGTTGGAATTTCTCATTGATTCCTTGCTTATATATTTCATTTAAATAATATTTGATGGGCAATAGGGACAATATAAGTGAAATAACCCCATTTTTGTTATTAGAACAACTCTGTGGGGTAATAGTATTAACTTTGCTGTTATGGATGAGGACACTGGGACTCAGATCAAGAAGTACTTAGACTTAGTGAAGAGGAATTGAAGTGCATGGGTTAATCTGGGCTCTGAACAAGACTGCCTGGGTTCAAATCCAGCTCTGCCCTGTGACCTTAAATAGATCACTGAGCATTCTTGTGCCTCAGATTCTTCATTCATCAAATAGGGATAATGAAAGTGCCTTTCTCAAAAGTATGTTATGAGGATTCCATGATATAATTACTTGGAAAGTGACTAGCACATAGAAAATACAAAAGATGCAAAAAAGGCAAGATTAAATCAAATGGAAGATGTGCCTAGTCACACAGCTAGGAAGAAATGAAGGTAGGATTTGAACTAAAGAGTTAATATAGTAAAAAATATTTATTAGGCACCCACTACTGCATGTGCCAGAAACTTTGGTCTTTCCACCAGTGGCAGTCAAAGAGGAATTAGATGATCAACAAATGAATAAAAACATTGGATAAAAACGGTAGGCAATGGGAAATTTATTTTGCAAGTTGTTAAATGAGCTATATTTTTCATGATAGGCTTTGGAGTACCAGCAGGCTGTCACCCCAGGCATTCTGGCCTAGTGACTTGGCACAAAGGGGTTTGTCTGACTTGCATTGTGGATTTGGTGTAACCTAAGACATGCCAACAGGCCAAGGGGAAGCTTTCATTCAAACACACAGCAACTTCATTGCACCAGATATTTTTTGTTTGTAGAATACTGAGAATATTAGAAAGCGGATAACTCCAGGTCCAGCTCTGATTCTCTAGTTGGTAAGTGGCAGTGAACTTCTCACTTTAAGCCTGGCGTGTTCTCATTTTCTCATACTACCATTATCATACGTGACCAAGCTGACTGCTTTTTGAGGCTCATCTCATTAACAGCTCTCCAGGGTGACAAGGTAGCATCACTAAACGGAGGTAATACCAGCTATACCCAGATGTTTTATTTGCTCAAAATCTGACCATAATGCCCATTAGCATGTCTAGACAGACTTTAGTATTCTATAAAAAGTATATTTAAAAAAGAGTAGAATATTGGGAGGCAAAAGTCCTTAAAAGTTGATACTTAAATTCCATCTTTGATGTTCCCAATCTATGCACAATGCCCTATTCCCAAATGGAGAGCTTTGTAATTCTTTCTTTTGATCATAGTGGACATAGAAAACATTCCTATAATTGTGTTAAAACAAAACCAATCTTTCTAGGACTTTCATCATGCTGCAAACATACCCTGCCTCTCCTATTATACTTATGGTCATTATTATAGCATTATTATTGCTGGTAGGGAAATACAGGTTAGAGTGGTTGTGTTTATGAGTATTAATACAATGTTTGGTTATATTTTCTCTTTGATGGGTAAAAATGGTGAATATATCAAACAAGAATAGAAGGGAAGCTTAAATAAGAGTTAAACTAATGATCTAAAGACATTTTGCAAATGATTTGTAGAGAAGATTAGAACTCACCATCTCTAGATGAGTGAGTCAGGGTGCTCCTTTTCATGATTTATATGAAAACTCAAGAACAATGTTATATAAGATCATTGCTCTAGGACTTTCAACAAACCCCTAAGGAGGTGTGACTCCTGGCCTCTAATGTTAATATGTTGTCAGTAAATGTGGTGTTGGAATGTGTTTGTCCAAAAGCTGGAAAAATAAATGTGAAAGGTGGCGTGGAAATGGTTCTCAGGCTTGAAGGTTAAGAATTGTGATATGGGTACCAGATTAGTTCCAGCAGCTCTGATGCACGAACTCACAAAATATATTGTTCTGCTGCAATGGCAATATTTTAATCTTTTAATTTATGATTAAATTGGAAATAGATTACTTTTGCATATACTGAAAATGCTCTGTGAAAGATGAGAAGTGTTATGGAAGTGAACAAGCATTTCAGTTCTTGTTTGGGGCTCAGCTGAAATCGGTCATTCAGAGTTACAAGTTTTTTAAAAAGTGTAGTAGTTCATTTCTCTTTGAAATATTATTGTTAGTTTTTAGTTTTCTCTAGGGGGAGCTGGATGCAGGAAAGTTAATGGGTGGTGATTATCTAGTTTAGTCTTTTCCCATCTAGAAATATCCTTTTCATAGAAAAAGTTTAAAATCCTTCTGTGCATTTGACTCTCCTCACTAAGTTGGTTTGTGTGTGTATGTGTGTGTGTGTGTGTGTGTGTGTGTGTCTTGAGACAGGATCTTGCTGTGAAGTTCAGGCTGGCCTTGAACTCACTGTGTAGTCCCTGAACTCACTGTGTAGCCCTATCTGGCCTTGAACTCGCAGTGATCCTCCTGCCTCAGCCTCTCAAGAGTTCTGGGATTAAAAATGTGTACCTCTGTGCCTAGCTTCCTCACTAAATTTCTGAGTTATATAAAGATATGGTAGATGTAACTTACATAAACAGTCCTTAAGTGAATCTAAAACTGTTCTAAAAAAGTAAAGTTCTTTTTTTCTTTTACAGATGATTAGATAAGCAACTTGAGTGTCAGGAAGATAATTAACTTGATAAGCATACAAAGATTCCTTTCAATTAATTAATTTAATGTTTTTATGCATTATTTTTCTATACAGAAAGGTCATTTTTTTCCTTTTATTGAAAAGACTTTTAGGCATTATATGTCAGTGCAAATTCTTTCTCTGTCTCTAAATACAACTTTTTAAACTTCACAATAACATCTTATTTTGATATAAAAAATGAATGGTTATCATATATAATTGGAGAAATGTGGATGAATGATTCTTATGAAAATATAAGTTTTTTAAACTTTATGAAAGATATAAAAGAGGCAAAAATCTCGATGTCTTATTGGAGGGATCAAAGACAGGGCCCGGGTGACTGCAGTTTACTTTGGCAGGTGATCCTAGGAAGCAGAAGTGAAGAAGAAGGGAGAATAAAACGGGGAAGGAGGAAACGCTATCATGATGTGATTTCATGAAAGTTGCAGCTGTGGACAAAAGGAAGACCGGAATTCTACCAGAACCACTGGAAAGTGTTTAGAATGCCTCTTGGGATGATCTACCTGTGTTTCAGTTATGTATTCCTGCATGACAAATCATCCCCACACATAGTGGCATGAATATGTGGATCAGGAATTAGATCAGGGCTTGGCTGGGCCCCCTCATTTGTTTGCTTTTAGATGGTATCTGGAAGGCTTGGAGAGTTCATGGTGTCTCCATTTACATGTCTGATAGCTCACTGCTTCTATATGTTCTGTCTTTCCCTCTCCCTCTCTCCAAGTGACCAGCTTGGGCTTCCTCACTGCATGGTCATCTCTTGGTATTTGGTCGAAAGGAATCACATAGTCAGCCAGTACATAGACAAGGGAAATAGATTCCACTCTTCAATGGAAGAAACAACAAAGAATTTGTGATCTTTAATCTGCCACAAGCTGAAGATGAGGAGCTGGAGAGTGTCTCCAGTGATTGCCATTCTCTATTGATTGAATTGTGGATCCCAAAGTTTTGACTACCGTGCATTTTTGGCACATGAGTGAACGTGCACTAGGCAAGGATCATTAGCTGCACATGATCAGCCTCAGCTTGCACAGAGCTGCTAGGCACAGGTACAACTGAACCCAAAAATATTAGCATAGGATCATAGGGAGCAGCCTTTAGAATTAGTCACCCACAATCTTCGCAAAGCGAAAGCATAACTAGTGGACAACATGATCATAGACCTTGGAGATGTGTATGCCTGAGATCAAATTCCAGTGCCACGATTTATGAAGTACAAACTTCAGTTTCTTCAACTTGATGGGGAGTATAACAATGTTCATTTTGTAGGAGGCTGTGAAATCAACTGAAGAGTGTACCTGGGACCCAGGACTCTGAAGAGTCTTGTAGATGTGTCTGTTGCATATTACCTAATCTAATTCATTCTGAAATGTTGTCACAGAACGATGTAGGTCGATTTTTATCATGCTTCCAGGAGGAAAAATACAATAATACTATGGTAAATGTAAATAACAATTATAAGGTGCAATTTTTTCAATTTTAGGGAAAATATGAAATATAGTTTTCACTATATTTAAATGATATTGTATATTTAAGTTTCAAGATTTGTGTACTTTTTTTCTCCCTTTCTCTCTCTCCCTCTCTGTCTCTTCCTTCTTTCCTTCCTTTCTTTCCTCCTTCCTTTCTTTCTTTCTTCATTTTATTTTTTGGTACTAAGAATTGAACCCAGGACCTTTATACTGAGCTACATCCCCAGCCCATGCCAGGCTTGATCTTGTGATCTTCCTGCCTCTGTCTCCCAGAGCACTGAGACTACAGATGTGTACCACTATGCCTACATTGTGTACTGTAATTCTAATCTTATAAAAAGAATGCTACTTGATCCCTGTTAAATGTATATGTTCATGAGTAAATGGCAAAATAAGCCCTTTTTATTATGCACAAAGTTAGGGCAAAGAATTAATTAAGACTATACATCTTGTCCTTAAATTGGTTGCTCATTAGATGAGAGCCATTATATTGATTCATCTGATGCCCTTAGGGAATTTACACATTCTTCAACTGGCAATAACTGTGGCTCAGATAATCACCCCCTCATTTGTCATAAGAGTATTATTGTGCAAAGCTGCTTGTTCTTCGAACTTTTCATTTACTCCATGGAAATCATTCCAGATGGCTGGATGTTAGCAAAACATAGAGTGACACAGATAGGCATCTTTAGTTAAAAATGGCATTCTAAAGATTTGAGGCAAGGGCTAACAAATGAGGAAAATGAATTTTTGCTATCATCAGTTGATAATGATAATCTATATCAGCTACTCAAATATCATCCATCACTCTGACCAATTAATTCACTCATTGATTCATTCACTAAACAATTTGGCATATAAGTGTCAAACTCTGGGATTAGTCTAATCTTAATTATAATAACTAATGTTCATTAAAAGCTTGCATTGAGTTAGTTACCCTCCTAAATGCTTGAAAAGGCATTAAATCCTCACAGTAATCCATGGAAGCCCCAAATCAGTAAATGACAAAGGTGGGATTTGAACTCAGCTCTGAAAATTCTACCCAGAAAAGTAAATACATATTGTCTTGTTCTGAAGGTCCTGAGTCTAGAGAGACAAGTGGTGACTATTATAATAGCTAACAATTATTGAGTACTTACAGGAGCCAGACTGTCTTAGAATTAATTTATTTGCATGAATTCATTTAGTCCTCATGTCACCTCCATGAGTTATTAATAGTTCCATTTTCTGGAGAAGGAAATTTAGATTCACAGAATGAAGTAATTTGGTGAAGGTTGCATGCTGGTAAGCAATGGGGCCAGGATTTCTGTAAAGACAGCTTGGTTTTAGACCTTTTACTTGTAACCATCACCCCATTAGGCTGTACTCAGTACTTTCTCATGTGGGTTTATACAAGGGTCTAAGAATTGGGTAGAGGGAATGTTTAATGATTCCTGGAGAAGCCAGGGAAGATGAAATTTGAGGTCAGTCTTAAAGCAGAGAGTATAACATTTTCTTAGGAACAACGATGAGGTAGAAGACAAATAGAACAGAATGAACAAGGGCCTATAATCATCAGTAAGCAGGTTACAGTCTAGAAATGAAAAGTTGTCTGATATAATTGGAAGATGAGTCATGAATTCTGGAATTGTTTTGTATATTAGTTAATCTGTTACCCAGACAGTCATTAAGATATAAAGAACAAATTATTATACGACACCTTTTTATTTAGAAATAATTTTAGATTTACAGAAAAGTGGCAAAGACTAGGGTTCTTGCATATCCTTTACCTTACTTCTCCTAATGTTAATACAGTATCTTGTATAACTATGATCCATACATTCGTGGAAACTAAGAATTCAATCTTGATATCAGATTTATTTCCAAGGTAATCTTCTTGCTACTTTTAATGGAAATGCAGAATTTACTTGGATTTTACAAATTTTTCCACTAATGTCCTTTTTCTGTTCCAGGATCTAGTCCAAGATCCCACATTACATCTAGTTGTCATGACCTCTTGGTCTTTTTCAATAAGTCTTTATTTGTCTTTTATGATCTTGCCACTTTTGAAAAGTGTCGGCCAGATATTTTATAGACTACCCCTCCAGTCTGGTTTGTGTGGTGCTTCTTCATGATTAGGATGGGATAATGTGAAGAACACACAAAACCTCATTTGAACACCAGGTTACACTGTTTAGCAACATTAATGAAATTTTATGTTTCTGTTAATGGTGATGATTTTCATTCAATCAGCCATATCAACTCGTCCTCTCTGCTTGGTAGCATGGTCATGTGTTTGTTGGGAAAGTGTGATATTGAAGCCTGAGGGCCTAAGAAAAGCCACTTTCAAACAGTGACATCACTGAAACCAGCTGACTTGACTGGCCTTTCAGCCATGTTCTTTTTCTCTGTAATTTGGATTTGCTCACCCTTGTTCCCCATTAGGTCATTACTTTGTGTGTCCTTGTTGCTACCCTGGACCATCAACAGCATGTCTTTGGGTGTGACATTTGTTAGTTTGTGAGACTGGGAAAGATCCAAGATCAAAATGCTCTTTGTCATTCTCCTATCAGAGATGGAGGAAGAGCTGGGCTTTGAGTAAATATTCATTTACATCAGCAGCATTCCTCTGCACTCCTCGGATGCTTACTTCTCTCTTGTTAACAGTACTAGAATAAACACATAATTCTACCAAAATATTAGCAGCGTGTGCTGTTTTCTTTCACTTGCCAGGATTGTTTCATAATAAATACCATTGGAAGGAATACCATTGGCCAGCAACCTCAGCAATTACGTGAATATCTCTAGAGAACAAAGTATGGATTTGGGAAGTATTTTGCAAAGGGTAGTTAAATAGGTCTGGTTTGTACAGCATTCCTGGAATATACTTACTGTTTTACCTATATGTTTGATTTTAACTTAAATATTTCCCTTTGTTTGACAACATTATTTTGTGTGATATTCACTAATTAAGTATCTTTTAGAAAGTAAAGTTAGCATAAGGTTTCTTTTAAAATGCAATGGTACTAAAATAGATGTTTATAATGCACTTTCATGATAGGAATTTGTAAATTAAATCAGATATCCATGTTTGTCAAAAATAATTTTAGTCAAATGAAAAAAAATGAATTTTCTCAACAATTTTGTCCATTTGCCTTCCATCATATCTTAGTTTCTTTCAACAGCCCCCCCATTCTTTAGAGGTACAAATTGTTATTTCCCTGCCCAGTTGAATCCTGGTTCCATATTTCTATTTGCCTACACAATGTTTCTATTTGTAGTTCCTCCATCGCTTCAAATCCTAAATGTTCAAAATAATTGATGATTCTTTCCCCCAACAAATGAAAAGTAAGTCAGTGAATAAACAAACCACAACCAGCTGTTTCTCTAAACTGCCCTGTTTTCTTTCGATAACCATTTTCACAGTCTTGGAACCTTGAAAACATTTGATTATTCCTCTTCATCCATATTGTGGATTCAAACGTCCTCCAGACTTGTCCCCCTTTTGGAGCAATATTCCTATTTGGCCTTTTATTGCTCACCCTCCCTGCCCTCTCGCCCGTCCTTCCCCAGCTGGTCTTCTTTGCTCTCACTTCTCTCCTGCACCTTGCCTAACTTGAAGCTTTTTCCTGGCAGTCTTCATAGATGACAGTCAAGACTCAAAGTTATCTTTCTAGTTCTACAAACCAACTAAAGAAAGCACCCAGATATTTTATTTGAAAAGGAGTTCCAAGAAAAGTAAAATAAATATCATTTGTCAGATTCCTGAGGGAATGACTTAAGAAATAATATTCTAGGTAAACTGTATAGGATCTATGGAATTGGGTAACTGGGAATTGCTGGGAACCTTGGTAGCTATGCAATATTATCAGATGATAGTTACTCTTTATAAATGGAGCAACTCCACTCACCACTCCTGACATTGTGGTCGATGACAGGTTTGAAGTATTGAGTATCCCATAGTAATATCAGGGATAACTGAAAGTTTTACATTTTTTTCTTTTAAAGTATTGTTCTATTGATTTTAAACATACTATAGATTTGTGTTAGGTACCACCACAATCAGGTTACTGAAACAGTTCCATCATCCTCAAAATATGCTCCCAGATTTTCCCTTTACATTTCTGCACCACTCCCACTGGCAACCACTGATCTATTCTACATCACTATAGTTTTTTTCTTTTTAAGAATGTCATATAGCCGGGCATGGTGGTGCACTCCTGTAATCCCAGCACTCAGGAGGCTGAGGCAGGAGGAATGCTGTCAGTTCAAGGCCAGCCTGAGCTACATAGTGAGTTCAAGGCCAGCCTGAACTACAAAGTGAGACCCTGTCTCAAAATGAAAAAAAAAAAAAAGAATGTCATATAAGTGGACTTGTACAGTATGTAACCTTTTGAAACTGGGTTCTTTTGTTCAAAATAAAGTTTTTGAAACTCATCCAAGTTGTTGCATTATCAGTCATGAGTTCTTTTTTATTGTTATGTGTGTAATGGATTCCATGATATGGATATACCATCGTTTGCTTTTCCATTCACCTGTCAAAGTATATTTGTCCCCACTCCATTTTGGGTAATTAGAATGGCCATAAACATTTGTTTACAGGCCACTGTGTAAACAAGAATTTTCATTTCTGGGGGGTAAATCCCACAGTGGGATTGCTGAGTCCTAAAGTCAGTGCTTGTTTAACTTTATGAAAAATTGTCAAAACATTTTCCAGGGCATTTGTATCCTTCTGCATTCCAATTAGCAATATCTGAGAGCTCTAATTGTTCTGCATCCTTGTCAGCAGTTGGAATTCTTAATGGTTTCTATTTGGTCAATTATAAGGTACATAGGTAGTTGTGTCTTATGGTTTTCCTTTGCATTTCTCTAACAGCTAATGGTGCTGAACATCATTTCATGTACTTATTTGATATTTTTGTATGCACTTTGATGTAGTATCTGTTCGGAGTTGTTTGCCCATTTTTAAATCAGGGAGATACAATTTTTCTGAGAGAAAATTCTTCCTAGATTTTTCTAGGTAAGAGCACAATGGAAGCACCTATTTCTGCCTGCCGGCCTTCCTTCCTTCCTTCCTTCCTTCCTTCCTTCCTTCCTTCCTTCCTTCCTTCCTCTTTTCCTTCCTTCCTTTGTTTTTGTAGAAAAGATAAGAGTGTGTTTAGATCAAAGTGTTCCACCAAAGGCGGCAGTAGTTTTCAAGAGAGGAATCACACCGTCAGTATGAAAGATTGGGGTTTTTATAAGAGTTTGAGGATATAGAAAAAGGGTCTCCACAGCAAATGTGATTATCCGAGGAATGTCTTTTCCCGGATTATTTAGCACTTTGTAGAGCTTCCAGAGTATTTGTATTGTGTTTACAATTATATGTTTGCAGTGGCAATTTTGACAAGACCATTTTCCTCTGGGTTACAGAAGGCCTTTAGCTTTAGATAAAAATGTGATAAAGAGGTCTCTACATATCTTTTTAGAGTAGATGAGTCTAGATTCTTTGGGAAGAATGCATGAACCTTACATCAAAAGCACTGTTCTTGTATTATGACTGCCTGCCAAGAGCAGAATGTCTTTACCTGGAGTTCCTTTGTTGTTGGATGTCTTTAATCAGAGTTCCACTGGGAAGGGTTTTAACCCTCTTGGTCCCAATGGCAGCCACTACATTTTCTCCTTGACAAACCAGCAAAGTCAAGTCAGTCACAACAGAGTAAGTGTTCATATCCATAACTTCCTTGAGCTGAGCTAGAACAGCATCAGGGGCCCCTTGAATTTGCTGATTTTTAGGGGTGGGCGACCTATTTGCTTAGCCTGATGGCTGATATCTATCTAAATTAGGCATTAAGCTCTAAATAGGATTGTGCAGCAGGTCCAGAATGTGGTGCAGCACATATCAGTGAAAACTGCTGGATTCTGGAAGAAATGAATTGTTGTTATAAATCTTTGGGGACTGAAGAAACTGTCTGAGTTATATGGACTATATGTGTAGCATTTTGTTTTAATAGTATCATAGGTGAGCATTAGCTTAACTAGGAGCTGAAGAAGTATTAAATCAGAGTGTACTTTTAGAAGTATTGGCCGTTTTGAATTGTAATCCTTTTAGTTTGGGGTCTATAGCTATAGTCAGTCAGAATTTTCCCTAGGGGATATAAATTAGTGCCTTTTATTTTTAGGTGCATCATGACAGAAGTCTCTTCTAATACTTGTTATTTGATTGTCATGGAGTTGCATCACTAAGAGTCAGAAGGAGGAATGGGCTTTGGGGTGTGAAGGGGGAGCTGTGGAAAGGAAGTTAAGGTCAAAGAATAGCCAAAGGAAGGATCATTAAATACATCACTTTCAGAACCTAAGAGTTGAGAAAGGCGTACTGTGAAAAGATTTAGAAAGGAACGTGCGCTGCCCTCCTGCAGTTGGGAATCTTGTGATAAGGTCATTAAGGCATGAATGTAAGGAAATTTAAAGTCTTTTTGAGACTGTGGTAGAAAAGACCTAACTGTAGGATGGCATTATAATTTAGGGTGTCTGTAAGGGGCCGAAATTACAGATTTGGGAGCACTGTTGTATAGGAAAATGAGATATTTCGGGGAGCTCAGGGGTTAAATTTTGATCAGTTAAACAATCCGTTATTCCAGGAGTGAATCAGAAGGGTTAGAGAATGTGAGACCCCTGTTGGGGCCTACTGGAGACACAGCTTCCACCTAAAAGATGTCCCTTGAGGGTGACAGATCTCAGAACTTCTGAGGTTTGCTCTAATGTGGAGCATTCCATGAGGAAAGAGAATCTCCAACTCAGTGAAAATCCCATTTCACTTTGGAGACTTGGGTGCAGCCCAGCACCATGTGTCTGATTGATCACATTGAACCAGACTTGGGACTGGACGGAGGATGAATCTGTACACAAGTGATGAGGGAGACTCATCATCCTAGAGAGATGGAAAACTAGGTCATTCATAAGTCTTCCAGACCAGGAGGTTCAGCTGAGTGAGGGAAGAGCCTTGGGTTACCAACAGGTAAGGGGGGATCCTTACAGTATACACAGATTTCCCCAGATGGGCTTTTCACTGCCAATTTTGCTGTGTGTTGAGAATGTTGGGGTCCCAAGGATGATAAAGTGGCCCCTTATGGACTTACGGACTATAGTCGTCTTCCTTTCTCCACAGCCTTCAGATCCTACCTTCAGATCCTACCAAAGGCCCTGGCTAGGGTCTGTCCATTGCAAAGGGTAAGTAAGCCTTTCTGAAAGGGTCCAAAAGGAACTCCTTTAGCTGTACTCTGATGAGCCACTGCCCTAAAGACTTTGGGTCCCACTGGGGAGTTGCCCAAACCAGGGTTCTTCAGTTGCTCATAGGCTGATTGGCTGGCCAAACCATGCACAAGCACTACAATGGAGAGAGACCAATGAAGGCAAGAAAAGAGTTTTCCCTATCCCCATATGGGCTGGTGATGTGGCTAGTAAAATTTTTTTTTACCTATAGACAAGGAATGTAGAAAAGAAAAGAGTTTATTTAGATCATAGCACTCTGCTCAGGGGGACAGTATGTGGGTCTCCAAGACAGAAATCATAGCATCCATTTTCTAGTAAGGACTGAAGCAGAGGCTTCTGTCTTTTGGGGTGACAGTGGTAGGAAGGTTGAGTTTCTGATGGGAACCACATCTGTCTAGTGACATCCGTCTAGTGGTTACAGCACATTTGAGGTTTTGGAGGCAACATAAATTATAGCATCAGGAGCTTGAAGAGGATCAAATTCAGTTTTATCACCAGCTCAGCTCCATGATGTGGTTTTAGAAATTATTCTGTGAAAGTTGGTTCTGAGTCTTTCCATGATACTGTTAGATGCCCAATATCCTCTTAACTCCTTTTTTCATTTGTTAGACTTGGTTTCTAAGAACTTACACTATAACATTGAATTATATACTATGTCAGTTATCTATGGCCACAATAGAGTTTGTGTGGCGGACAGACAGCTGCAAAACTTTATCATCCAACAGTGATTTTTTTGTTTTGTACATGGGTCTACATTTGGAAGAGTAGTTAAATCAATGTTAGCAGAACATGGCTGATTTTGCTGAGCTTGCTCGTGCATCTACACATACTGTCAGCTAGCATGTTGACAGAGGATAATTCATCTTACCTTCATGTGATCTGTCATTCTTCAGCAGGCAAGCTCAGGTTTGTATTCTTAGTTGGATGTGAGTTTCTAAGAGGGGACTAAGGGTGTACCTTAGTGATAGAGTATATGTTTAGCATGTACAGGTTCTTGAGTTTGATTCTCAGCACTAACGGAAGGAAGGAAAGAAGGAAGGAGGGAAGAATGTTTTATGGTTCATCCACATTACTTCATTTCTTTGTATGGCTGAAGAATATCTCATTTTATAGATATATCACAACTTATTTGTCCATTCGTCAGTTGATGGACAATTGGTTTGTTTCCACTTGGGGACTATTATGAATAATGCTGCTATAAGCATTATTGTCTAAGTGTTTGTGTGGACATATGTTTTCAGTTCTCTAGGGTACAGTATTGCCCCGCATATCCATGAGGAACACATTCCAAGAAACCCGGTGGATGCCTGAAACCTTGGATAGTACTGAACTCTGTATATGCTGTGGTTTTTCCTATACATACATACCTGTGATAAAATTTCTGAATTTGGTACAGTAACAGATTAGCAACAATAAGTAATAATGTAGAATAAGTTGAACAATATATTGTAATAAATGTTATACAAATGTAGATCTGTCTCACAAATTATCTTACTGTGCTGAAGATCTTAGCAACCTCAGCAGATGATTTTTTCTTTGTTTGAAGTTGAGGACTTTGCCCCTTTTACTTTGTGGCTTATCCTTGCATATCTGGATTGCCAGCATCACCACTCTCGGGCTTTGGGGCCATTGTTAAATAAAATAAGGATTCTTGAACACAAGCACCGCAATAACTGAGACAGCTACTAAGTGACTGATGTGTGCACAGTGTATACTGTGTGGATGTACACGAAAGAAGGCACGAATCATGTCCTGGGTGGGATGGAACAGGACAGTGCAAGATTTCTTCACACTACTGAGAACAACACAATTTAGAATTTATGAACTGTTTATTCCTGGAACTTGCCGCTTCATATTTCTGGACTACAGTTGATATAGGCAAATGAAACAGTGGAAAGCAAAATCATGGCTAAAGGGGAACTACCTGTATATGGCTAGGAGTGGAACTTCTGAGTGGACTAAGTTTTTTTTTTAATTTTATTTTATTAGTATATGTTTGTAGTACATGAAGTTTACATTCATCTTAAGAAGTGGGTACATGTGCATAATACATTCTGATCCTTTTTATTCCCTTTCCCCTCCCCACCCATCTCCCTTCCTCCATCTCTAGATCCCCTTTCCCTATTTTTGTTACTATTATTTGTTTTAGTTCATGTTTGTGACATACATTGTTTGCATTTATTGTGGGTATTTGGTACATGTACATGACACATCTTAAATCCTTTTATATCCCCACTTCTCACACTTGGTCTCTTGGACCTCTTCCCATTTGCAAAAGATGGGCTCTTTCCCAGCAAAGGATCTATCGCCCTGTTTCCTTTTATCAGTCTACTAAGTTTTAAACAAATTTATTAGTTATGCTTATTTGGCAAATATGATAGTTAATTTTTCTGGAATTATAAGGCATGTTATGAGTAAACATCTTAGATATGTTTCTGAAAAGCAGTTCTATAGGTCTTTTTTTTTTTTTAGAAAGTTCTATAGGTCTTTTAAGCAGAGGGTCCAAAGTTAGAATAGGTGTCCAGCATCTGCAGGTGAGCATTTTGAAGTGATTGTGTAACTTCTGCTGCTTGTTTCCAAGATGTATCACATATATAAAGAAACTAAATTTTATATTCAATATTAAACATATGACATGTTGCATATACTTTGTATTAACATGCATACACAGATGAGCTGGAAAACATGAAATGCTTCTATGCGTGTAGCCTGAAGATAAGTAAAAGAAAGTGTCAAGCTATAAACTATCATTGATCTGTAAAGCAATATAGGAAAAGTCTGGGTGGTTTTTCTTTTCGAAATGCTCTTTTTACATGGGGAAAAAGCACACAATCAGGAAAAAAAAAGATGAGAAAACAAGCGATGTTGCCAACCTTTTGCCAGAATGATATGATTGATAATTACAAGCAGCTGAGCAGAAACAATATGGGCATGGTTAGAATTTGCTTAAGCAGATTCTTGCTTCTTTCCCTGGGGGCTGTTGAGATTCTTCAGCATAAGAGCATTTGAACAGGAGAATATTGCCATTTTCCCCCTACTGAGTCTATTCAAACATGCAGAGTGTATGCTTTGTTTAAGTGCTGCAGAGATAGATTGTGGAAATATTTATAATATGCATACCAGTTTGTTCACATAATTTAAATACATGCTTTTTAATTTTTGTTTTTCTCTGAAGGTTTTCAGTGTCTGTATGACCAAATCTATTGCATCATCTGTTAACTTAAGATGTTACATGTGGTGCAACTTTCTTTAGGTTGAAAGTAACAGCTCAGCATTTTGCATTGAAGAGGTTTTTCTCTTCTAAGTGTTGAAGCTTTGAGTCACTTGCGACAGTCATTAGTATGCTGTGTCCTAGGCCACTTGCTGTTCTTGCTGCAGGATAAGATAAATGTCTTTGAAAGACGCTTTCTTCCATTTGGGCAGTCTTTATGGGTCCACAAGTCCCTTACTTCTATGAGAGGGAGTAGATTTGGCTCTCTCTGCTCCCTGTGAGTACAATCACGGCAAGTTCTTGCTGTCACTGTTATTTCAGGGGAGGCTGCTGAATTGAAGGATGCAATAAGAGTCAAAGCAGGAGGCCACATTCGGCCTATGTTTCCCCCATGGCAGAATGTGATTCTTATGCTGTGATCCCTTGTAAAATCAGATGGTTACAGGAACACTTTTCCCAAGGATAAGTTTTCTCCCTATACTTTTTCACACTTACAATCAGGAAAAAAAAATTATCAGTCAGTCCTGGTACCACCAAGTATCTGTTAAACACCCATTGCCCCCAAGTTTGTCCACAGCAATGTGATATAAAACTGCCTTAGCTTGCAAATACAGTTTGCCATTCTAGACAAGTAGTACACAGAAAAAATTATCAAATAACATACTCATATTAAGTTGGAATAAAACTGTATGGGAATGCCTGGCAATTCTGTCTAAATTAAGAGGAGGGAGAATTTGGGATGGTTGAGAGTGATCAAAGAATATTTCATAGCCGAGAGACTTGAGCTGGCTCTGGACTAAGTAGAATGTCAATACAGTATATAGTTTGGAGACTTTTCTTGATACTTGAGGTTGGGAAAAAATATGAATAATAGCCTCTGAGACAGAATCAGCCTAAACAACAGCTCCAAAGAGCACACCATATCACCATCTGTGTGAAATTACAACTGGACTCCCAGCTATAGGATAAAGCAGCAAAACCAGAGAACCAGAGCCGAAGCATTTGAGCAAACCCAGTATTTCCCTGACATACCCGTGTTTGTCCCATCATAAACTTTATAGTCAAATGTCTTTTAAAGGGAGGACAGTACTGTCCTTTGCTAGGTATGCATTTATGTACTAATTTTAAAAGCACCGTGGCTTTCAGCAGCAGTTATGGTGAACACCCAGTTCCAGTGTAGGGGAATTTTCCTTCCTCAACTCATTGAAGAAATGAGTATTTT
This sequence comes from Hystrix cristata, assembly GCA_004026905.1. Taxonomy (NCBI): domain Eukaryota; kingdom Metazoa; phylum Chordata; class Mammalia; order Rodentia; family Hystricidae; genus Hystrix; species Hystrix cristata. Next base: position 24,304 of record PVJO010004710.1, read on the forward strand.
TGGGTTTTGGTTATTTTCAAATAGGAAACAAAATACAAATGCAAGCCTAGAAAATAATGCAGATGCCAAGTTTATGTGTTCTTGAGCAATGAATCTGGAATCACCAAATAGCAGTGACAGTGAATTAGGAAGTAGAATGTTGATGTCTTTCTCCTCATCTGCACCTGGGGAATTATTTTTATATCACTTTTATATTTTATTTGATGTTAAAACCAAAGAATCAAACCTGATCAAAAAATGTTGCCATAAGCAAACATGTTGACTAAGACAGTGGAGAGAGGATTTATTCTTCTGTTAACAGCAGTAGTCATCCAAACATGTACTGTTCTGTGGCATAAAATCATAGCTGTGAGATGACCTTCTTGCTTACTAAAAATCAGTTAATCTTTGAAATAAAATTGGCTTAAACCTAAAAGGAGATCTTAAAAATGTTATGTATGGTCTTCATCTACCTTTTAAAATTCAGTGTGGCCACGGGCATGGGGATTGGGAGTTAGTGGGGGTTCAGAACCAGGTTAGTAATGTTCTTTCTCAGTCTCTGTGTTTCTGTCTCTGTCTATTGCACTTATGCACACATGCGCGCGCGCACACACACACACACACACACACACACACACACACAGAGTTTAAATTATACAACAAAAAAAGTCTTATGAAAATCAGCTTCTAAGCCAGAGTGCAGCTGACTAATCTAGAAGGACTATTTAGAAAATAACTTACATTCTTTTCATAATCTTCTCCAATGTCCCTTTTTTGTTTCAGACTTACGATTTTGCTCTCTAGCTGTCCTACTGAGCATCATTCTCTTATCAATTCACATTGCTTAGGCTCTGGGTTTCCATTTTTTATTTTTGTGAGTCAGAAATCCCTTCAGATGAGACTGTCAATTCATGCTTTTCAAAACCTCTAATTTTCAGATTAGCTAAATTATAAACTTTCCCATTTACAAGTATGGCATCCTCTGTAGCCTAACATTTATCTAAAAATGGTGTTATTATCCATTAGATTTTACCCACTTTAGTATGCAAATTTAGTAGTTTGACCTCTCTTTCTTAGTAGCTAGTAAATTTTTAAATTTTTGAATATATGACTTTGTAAGGATACATATGGTTTTCTTTTATCTTTTAGAAATTAATATTTTCTTTTTGGGATTGGGAATTAAAACTTGAATTTAATTTGGTATCTTTTTCTTTGGATGCCTGCTAATTCCTTGTTCTCAGTACGTAAAACCAGGAAAAATTACTGTCACAAATGAAAACAAATGGGTGCTGTATTGAAGGGCATAGAATGAATTTTAGATGACAGTGACTCTTAAAAATGTCTAAACATGGTGAGAGACATGTACCTAGTTTTAGTTTTCAGCATGTGGCAAGCCAGTTTTTCCAGCACCATTTGTTAAAGAGGCTATCTTCCTTCCAGTGAGGGTGTTTGGCTCCTTTGTTGAAGGTGAGGTATTTGAGTGTGTTTGGAGTTGTTTCTGCATCCTCCAGTCTATTCCATTGATCCTCAGGTCTGTCTTTTTGCCAGTACCATGCTGTTTTTGTCACTGTAGCTTTATAGTATAGTTTTAGGTTGGGGACTGTGATGCCCCCTGCCTTTCTCCTGTTGCTTAGGATTGTTTTTGCTATTCTTGGTCTCTTGTGGTTCCAGATGAAATTCATGATTGTCCTTTCTAATTCTTTGAAGTATGTTAGTGATATCTTGATTGGAATTGCATTAAATCTGTATAGTAATTTAGGAAGTATAGCTGTCTCTCACCATGGGTCAAAGATCTAAACATTAAAACAGAAGCACTAAATTTACTGGAGAATAGAATAGGAAGAACCCTCGAAGACATAGGGGTAGGGAAAAAAAATTATGAATAGAACCCAGACTGCATGGGAAACAATACAAAGAATCAGTGCTTGGGACCACATGCTATTAAAAAGCTTTTGTATAGCAAAAGAAATCACCAATAGAGCAGGGCAAAAACCTACAGACTGGGAAAAATTTTTGCTAGCTATCCATCAGACGAAGGTCTAATATCTAGAATATACAAAGAACTCAAAAAAAAATCAAACCTCCCAAATTTAAAGACCCAATCCAAAAATGGGCAACTGAAATGAATAAACGTTTCTCAGATGAAGAAATAAAAATGGCAAATAAATATATGAAAAAGTGTTCAACATCACTAGTCGTTCGAGAGATGCAAATCAAAACAACATTAAGATTCCATCTCACTCCAGAAAGAACTGCATTTATGAAAAAAATCAATAACAAATGCTGGCGGGGCTGTGGAGAAAAAGGAACCCTCCTCCACTGTTGGTGGGAATGTAGACTGGTCCAACCACTGTGGAAATCAATATGGAGATTCCTCAAAAAACTACAACTAGAGGTTCCATTTGAACCAGCTATTCCTCTACTGGGCATCTTCCCAGAAGAATTAAAATCATCATACCACAGGGATATATGCACGACCATGTTTATAGCAACACAATTTGTAACAGCTAAGTCTTGGAAACAGCCTAAATGCCCAACAACCAATGAATGGCTAAAGAAGATGTGGTTTTTCTACACAATGGAGTACTACACTACCATAAAAAAGGATAAACTAGAGTCATTTATATGTAAATGGATGTTCCTTGAGAACATACTCTTAAGCGAAATAAATCAGACACTCATGAGCACACATCAAATTGTTTCTCTGATATGAGAAACCATAATTTTAAATAAAGACAAAGAGGTGTAATAGATATTATATAAAAGGAAGATAATATACAAAGGAGAGTAGTACTAGAAAGAGAGAAGGGGAAAAGCAGGAAGGGAACAAAGGAAAGAAAGGGGAGAGGGAAATCATGGAGAAATGTGAATGAACCTGCTGTAAATAGAGATGGAGAGAACAGAGGGGAGGGGCGGGGAAGAGAGGGGAGAACCAAGATGCATCATGTACAGGTACAAAATAAATGTGATGAATGTAACCGTTATATGTACAATGTACCAATACATGTTCTTGGTTAAAAATTTAAAAAAATGTCTAAAACAGTTCAATCAAAGTAGTCCTGTGTCATGTGGACAACTCATCTAAATGTCTTAGATACATTTATTTGCACACAGAGCCTGACACTATTTCAGGCTTCCATTTTTTCATATGTGCGGATTTGCAAGTGATTTTCACAGATTTTAGTCAGGCCAATTTATATGAGACTACTACATTTGTGTTGCTTCTGTCTATGTCTTTCAGCATTACCCTTGCTTTTTCCTGACTTTACTGTTTCCTTCAGCCCAGCTGTAAACATTATTCAGAATTTATTTTACACAGAATATATCTTCCTAGATGCAAAATCACTAAGAACCACCTCTTTTACGCACATTTGTTTCTTCTGGTGATACTTGTTTGCATTTTTCTAAGAAATGGTATGTGCCATCACTGCATACCACACTTAGGTTAGGAGCATTCTCTGAGTGCTTAAACCTTTAGTTTGCTTCTTAATGGACTTTAAATAGATTTATTTTGATTTCAGTGAAAACCTATCATTCTTCTAGCTCTTACTATGTTGTTGTGAAAGGATAGCAACCTATTTATATTGTTGAGCATCCTTTCTCAAAAGAACATTTTTCTTTCTCTGGAAGGGCAAATTCATTAGCATTTATTACCTGAATATTTATGAAAACACTTAGAAGTAATTTCAGAGCGTCCCAAAAGAAACATTTTAATTTAAGACATCTAATCCTTGATAATTAAAAAGATTGAAAAATGTCAACACAATCATTATTAAAATTTGCGTTTATTCAGAAGAAAGGGAAATCAATTACTGAGAAATTTAATTATGTTTTGGAAGAAGTTGGGAAAGAAAAACTTTCCAAAACTCAGTAAAGTGATTTTTGAGCTTTTCACACAGACATATTTGAATTCAAACAATTATTATTTTTGTTTTTTTATTAGTTCAGTAGGCTAAATAGAAGCTCAAATAATTAGGCTAATGTTTTTTGTGTGCATCCATTATTAGAAAAATAATTCACGTAGAATGAAAGTGAAATAAAAATTTAAAATAAATTTTAATAGTTTATTAATTGTTACAGTTAATTGATGTAGTCCCAGGGGAGTCTTGGAAACAGCAAGATTTTATGTCAAATTATATCATTGTTGCCCTTTGCAGATTTTAATGTAATTGCCCTAAACATCAACTTAACCATTTCAGCTTTACATTTGAGGTCTGCTGTCAGTATTCAGACCATGAGAAAATTTATGATATGCTCAGTAATGAGTGCTGTGCAGTAAGGGTCTTTTTTAATATTTGTTTTTCTTTAAAAAATCTTTCCATTGCAAATTATTCATTTGTAAATAGATTTCCCACCTTTAGATCAAGTATTTCTGCTTAAATTTACAGCTTATTGTTTTATAAATAAAGCACTACCTGGAAGCAAAATTTTTGTTAGAAGGTAATTCAACTGAGAGGTTGTAGGGCCTTTTAGTTTCATTTTGTGCAAAGTGAAATTGTGCAAGTATTTTAATCAAACTGATCGCGGCTTAAAATTTGCTGCAACATGTTTGGTTCGCTGAAGTTATTATTAAATTTGACCTGACCAAAATTTGGATTTCATGTCCCATCATTGCCAGTGAACTCTCTATAACAAGTTGTGCTTTTCTTTTCATGACGAGACTTCTGAGACATGGTAGCTTTTATCTAGTGCCAGCCACTTCATTTGATTTTAGAACTTCCACGTTCAGATCATACTGAGAAATGATCATGCCAAACTCAGGTTTGATCTGATGAACATGGAGACAGCAACTTCTTCCCCAAATCTCAGTTGATTTCAGATAAGCAAGTCACTTAATCCATGATTTTTAAGCTCTGTTTTCTAGCAGAAAACAGGGAAGAAACCCTATATCTATCCCTGTCCTGGAAAATTCTAGATAATTACATAATCCTCTTTCTCAAGTCATTGGTTGGGGAACTTTGTTCTCTCTGTAAACTCTGGTTATGCCCATTACCACAAATTTTAGGACACTTTCTGGCTCCTGCTCTAGTATCCAGATAGTTGTAGAGTTGAAAAAAGAAAAAAAAAACCTGCAAAAAATTGCATCTCATTTACAATCAATGACTCCAGTTGGTTATTATTCTGCAATGCCAGTAAAAAAAAAAGCTTAAAAATTACCCATTCAAATTAAATTCATACTGAATGGGTAAAGAAAGAATCTCAGTGAACAAATGTTCTTTTGCTGATGTTGGTAGGAATTATTATTTATTAAGCACATTGCCTCAATTTAGGGAACATGAATGCCCTCTACTTAGGGTGTTCATATAATTTACTGTCAAAATTGTAACACTTTGGAAAGGGAAAATGGAAGTATTAATAATTAGACCAGAGTAACTGGTCCAACCTGGATTGTCTCTGTCAAACCTCCCTGCCATATGTACAGTATTTAAATACTATCTGCCTGAAAAGGCCCAGATCAAGTCTCTTGCAAGAATGATCTTTGAATTACTTCACCTGTCCTGTGTCTGAATTATTGAAGCACCAGTGGCACAAACTATCAGAAATTAAGATCTTTTAACTACCTGAAGCAAAGAATTAGTGATGTTATTTGATGTGGATTTGTTCAGTCTTGTCTATTAGAATGTAACTTCCTTGAATACAAGGAATATGTCTTGCCCCTCTGTCTCCCTACAGCTCTGGTGACATTGCAACACCCCAAAGGAAGAGAGAGTAGATTCTTGTTGAGTAGTTGACTTACCTTTCTATGATCACGACTAAAAGAATGACTATTGGTGCCTTGGTGCCAAAATGCTGCTAATTTTAAAAACTTTTCTGGGTTCGTATTCTTAGGCAGTACACAGGGGTAACAATTATGGTAAATATAGATAATGATGGCCTGAGTACATACTTAGTTACAAGATGTTTGAAAGTGTCCACTGGGACTTAAGACATTTTAATTGCAACCAGATCTTTACTAGGAAGACCTTTTCATAGGAAGGATCATTTGAGGATAATTTAATTGTAGCATTCTGAGCAAAGTTATAATTAAATTTTACTAAGTATTTATTAAAAAGATAAAATGGATATTTAAAAATTATGAAATAATATATGCTGATTGTAAAAATATCTAACAGAATGTAATAAGTATAGAGACACAGCTAAAAACCACCCATATTCCTTTCTTTTAGGAACAAGTCACAATCTCCCTGTAACTTGCTTATAACCAATAGAGTACTATATAGCAATTTTGAAAAGATATTGCTTCCATGACTAGATCACAAAATTTTGAATTTTGACTTGTTAGTAGGTTTTCTCTTGCTGGTTTTGTTGGTGAGGTCTGCATGGCGAGGAAGTGAACATGATCTCCAGTCAGCAGTTAGCAAGACGCTGAAGCTCTCCTATGGGCAAACTTTGAGGAACTGAATCCTGCTGATGCCCATATGGGTGATGTTACTGGGTGAGCTTGAAAGTGAATTTTTATCCCAGTTAAGCCTTCATATGAGACTCCAGCCTCAGTGACACATTGATCACAGCCTTTAAGAGAGCCTGAGCGGAAGACACAGCTAAATTATGTCTGGATTCCTGATGCACAAAGCCTATGAGATAACAAGCGTATGTTGTTTAAGCTGCCAAGTTTTGAGGTATTTTATTACAGAATAAAAGATACCTGGTACATTTAGAGAATGTCTCATTTATAGTTTTATAGTGCTTTTACTTAATTTTCTCTTATAAAAATGTCATTAAATTATTGCAAATGTAATTTTCCTGATTGCAATAAATCACATAGTAAAGATATGCCATATTTTAATTATTTTATCTCATTAGACATTTATAGTACTTGTAATTACTGGCTACTGTAAATAATGCTACAGCAAATATATTCATATCATTGTTGACTATACATCTTATTATTCCAAGGTTCATTGCTTTAAGAGGAATTAATGATTCTAAGTGTATGAGTAATTTTAAGTGTTTAGGAGTATTGATTACTTACTTTCCAGAAAGATTAGGCCACTAAAATGCCTCCGAGTACTTCCCAGAATGCTTGACGATACTGAATGGCTAAAAAACATTAGTCAATTTGAGAAGTAGTATTCCTTCATGATTTTAATTCTTTTATTATCTTTCACATGACTATTAGTTGATTAAAGTTTAATAAATACTTAATTAAAAATAATGAACTAAGTATATAGCTCAAATCACTTGATCTACAACTGAGGCTGTTTGTCAGTAAATATTTATAAAATGCCCTTTATTTACTTTACAAATATTAACTAATTTGGTCCCCATGGTAGGATGTCACCTGTGCTGCTGCTCTGAGTCAAGTACTGTTGTAATCCCTACTTTACTGAAAATAGGCAAAGAGCAGTCTGCTGAGAGCAGTACAGCTAACACAGGACAGAGCTGAGAGAGGCAAACAGGTATGCTCTTGACTACACTGTAATAGACAGCCAGCCCCATTTCAAACAGGAAGACATATCAATTAGTTCACCAAATACCAAAGGAGGCATTGTCATTACTTCATCATGGATCAGAAAAACGAAACCAAGTACATCATCTCTTAAGTAGTTCAAGGTCATGAAGGTGGTCAGTACTGGGATTTAGAACTCAAATGCTGGTTTGTGCCACCTGCTCCCAATTCTACATTTCCTATGAGTGATAGCCACTCCAGATCATGTGCTCAGTAAATAGAGGCTGAGTGAACTGCAGCAGGTAATTACTCCATGCAACATAAGTAAGTGATAGAATGTCTGTGAGATGGAAAGAGTGCATATAGTGGGGTGGTGCTAAGAGTGAGCCACTTTGAAGGGTTACAGGAGACCTCCCCGTGGCCAAGCCCTTGGGAAGAGTGTGTGGAAAAGTGGTTCAGGAGTGTGGAGAGAAAGAGAGGTCAAGTTTATAGGGATCAGGCTCACAGGTGAGCTTTTAACTCTTTCTACAAAGACATTTGTGACATTTGGAAAAGGAAGATGTACTAGTACACTGCACATTGCTGATACTGTAGACCCCCCCCAGCATATTTGTCTAGGTAACTGTGGCTGTCACCAGCAATGTTGAGGAAATTGCCCATATCTTAGTCTGGGTTCTCCAAGAAGCTAAGGGTTCAGGTGCTAATGATTTGTCAGAAAAGAGCTTCAGAAAGAAGGCAGGGGAAAAAAAAAAAAAGAAGGCAGAACAGAAGTGGGGCAGGGAAGGGAAGAAACCAAGCAAGAATGCAATTTTGGTTGTCACCCCAGGTATGACCTGACCCCCAGGTGCTCTGGAGGGTAGGTTGTACCTCAGAGTTGGTTACACCATGACATGACGGTTCTGAGATTTTGTACGTTGCATATCAGACAATGGCCCTGTGTCCCAGGCACTTCTGGCTTGGATTAGCTGGCTTCAGGACCCAAGGGACAGGTGCCAACCATTAGTAGCAAAACACACAAAAGTCAAGGGCTGGACACAAAGAACTGCTTGGAAAAGATCTTAGGGTATCTGATGGGCACCAGCAGTGCCCACTATTGTATAATTTAGACTATGTTTGGTCGTGCATCTACTTAAATACATGCATTTGGGAAAACTGAAAGTTTGTTTTTTAATTTAATATTTGAACAGCTACTTCCTGCTGAGTCATAATGTCCCAGACAGAAGTACAAATTATATTCAGTTCTTTACACTGTGATCGTTTATGAGAATCCATGGGAGTTAGAATTAGGTCAATTAAAAATGTAACTTTCTAAGGGAAAATAAAGAAAAAGACAAATATTTCCAAGTTTCGAACATAGAGGATTAATGTTCAATTCAAATTGGAGCTTAGAAAATGGTAATAGTTAAGGTACAGTTAGGACATTTCAATTTTCTGCCCCCAAAGGCAGGCTTTAATAAAGTCACAGAAACAGTGATCTCGAAAGCTTTCTAGCAGCAGGGTGGCAAGTTGTTGTGAAGTATTAGGAAATGAAATCTGCCTTTCCAATTATCGTCACTTGAAAACACACTTCACCAGTTGATTAAGTGGAAACCAGAAGAGCATCCTTTTCTCTTCTGTGTTCTTAACCTAATGTTTTTGCTAGAAAAATTAGATGCCTAATCTGCGTTCAACAGCAAATGTCTGAATGTTTTAGGTATTCCCAAACTTCACTAATAGAGTGGCTTGGTATAGGCGTTCTTCATCTCTAGGTAAAATAATAAAGGTTATATTTCTTAACACTTATAGTTGGATGATTAGGAGGACATTAAAGCATGAGTCAGCCAGGTATTAAACAACTTCTTACTCTTACCAAGGCTTGGTGACTATGGCCCAGGGGCCCAATCCAGCCTTTCATGTGTGTTTTTTTTTTTTTATATCCTGTGAGCTAGGAATGGTTTTTGCATTCTTAAAAGGCTGAAAAAAGGAAAGAAAAGTGTCTTGTAATATGCGCAAAAACTACATGAAATTTAAAATTGAAGTTCCATAAATAAAGCTTTATTGGAACACAGCCATACCCAATCATTTACATTACTATGTACTGTACAACTGTTTTACTGCTATAAGGCCAAGTTGAATTGATGTGGTGGAAACTGTGTGGTGGAAACTGAAAGTCTTTGATCCTTTACAAAGCGTGTTTGCTGCTCCCTGCTCTAGAATTCCATGCTTCTTATTGCCTACATGTTGTGATATTTTAAAACAACATTGTACAACATGGAAAAAGCATCAAATACAACATGAAGAATTGTGCTATGGAGATTCTGAAACTGAAGTCCATTTCATTTCTTGGGAGAAGAGTTGATTCCAGTTTATCTTTATGAATATGGTACTTAAGAACTTACTGCAATAACCCAGACATAGCATGAGATCTTGTATCTCTGCATTTTGAAGTGATTGAAGATTTCTAGGGGCCTGAGATATCTAAAGTATTACCTCTGGTCTGTGTACATGAAGCAGTCAGCAAGTCTTTAAATGATCTCATTCTGGCATTTTAAAAGCGCGATGTCAGGCAGTTCAGTGGCTCCTTTTGTGGTTATATCATTACGTTCTCTGATTAAGCCTATGAGTAAATTTTATTTTTCAATTTTAGTGGTGAGAAATGGGCCCAAAGGGGTGATGTTATTTTCATTAACACTGCACAGCTAATCATAGGTTGCTCCATGAGACATACTTTATTTATCTAACTTCAAAGCTTTGCGCAGAGTGTTTTCTTCTATTGCCAAAGGAGGGTTGTTGATAACATTGGTCAAAAATCTTTCCCTAAGTCATTAATAATTCTTTACCCAATTCCTTCTTTACTCATTCAGATAGATAACAATATCAATGCATCAGTTCATCTACTTTTCCATCCATCCATCCTCTTATTCACCATTAATTCAAGCATCATGTATTTATTGAGTATTTAGTACATGTCAACCATCATGCAGACTGCATAAGCAGTAGGCATATAGCTACGAATGGAAGAAACATGGTCCCTACACTCATAGGGGTTACAGTCGTTTTACGACAGCAGAACTACATAGAGCATAAATTTTATTTGCCCACAGATTATAGGGCCCGGACATCTCCATCACACGTGGGATTTGGTGACTACATGGTTCACAATCTGACACTTTATCTGACCTTTTGAAAGCTACTCGAGTTGATCTTCTTATTTTGCTTTTACAAATAGCCTAAATATTGGAATGAAGACATTATAATTAGATTTTTAATGGAAAGGTAAAAATATGCAAGACTACATTTTTAAAAAAACTAAATGTAACACTTTGTATAAATATCTCTCTCAGTGTTATTAAATGCATGCCAAATACTTAGTAGCAACTATATGTGTGGGTGTGTGTGTGTGTGCGCGCGCGTGTGCACGTGCATTTGGTTATATAGTACTTGTTTTGATCTTATACCTAAAGATTTTCATCTGTCACTTGTTACTTTGAGAGAACAGAAGCTGACTGGGGGTAATTAATAGACTTGACCTTTAGGGTGAACAGATCCACACACTAGTTTCTGGAGCCTTGGACTCTTTTCAGAGGACTTCGCTGGTCAAACTTGGAAGAGCCATGTGGTCGCTGGGAGAAGTTTTATTTTGGTAGTAGATACTGGTTAGACTTCGTAAATTTTTCTTTCAGACATCTGGCTGGTTCTCAAACATTGCCTTTAGGCACTGTATTTTGTAAGTTAAGAGCTGAAGCTATTATTAGTTGTGTGTTTGTGGTTGAAACATGAGGTCAGTTTTGGCAGGGAACTCTTCAAGGGTGTGTGAAGGCAGCAAGCCTCAGCCCAGCTCTACTGCTACTACTAGCTACCTTGAGGAATAGCTGATTCCTGGGCACGGAAGGAAAGCCTTTGCCTTCTGATTCGTAGGAGTGTGTGCTTTAATAATGGAGTGCTGCCTTGAGGAGTTAGGAATGACTTGTAGCAATTTTTAAATTCAGGACTCAATATCCTAATGAGAATATACATACATGAATATATATCTACAAAATTGCCATATTCATAACTGCTTTATTAAGTCAGTGATCATGTTGCTCTTGTTCATCATTTTACTCCCAGTTCCAAGTGAAGAGCTTTGTGCAAATAATAAGTATACATATTTATTGAATAACTGAATGAGTAAAAATGGGAGCAGAAAGTGGGTGTAGAAAGATTCATGGCATGTTACATTGAAGAACAGAATTGGTAGTCAGAGAACATTTCTAGGTTAAGAACTTCCAAATGGTGGCAAATATCTAAGACAAGGTGACCATACTCATGCCTGGAAGCACTGGAATAAATATAGAATTCTCTGGGCCTAAAGGAAATTACAGATCTGTGAGGTTATGAAATTCTTTGTCATTGAAGACACCAAAGGTAACAGCAGAAGGAAGTGAAGGTGGAGGAAAGTAGGAAAACTGCCTATTTCCCTAGCACTATCTTGGGGTAAATTAGATAATTTCATATAGATGTATAAAGCTATCAGACCTGCAAGACTTAGCCTGCAATTCATACACACATATGTGTGCATGAATACACTCGTGCACACACACATCCCTCAGCAGCTAAAGCATCAGGATGATCACATAGTAAAAATAATCATTAAACTCTTACTTTAGGCAGATTACCAAAATTTGCTATGGTTGGAAGTAATGGAATGATTACTACAAAAATTACTTTCTGCCAATATTTGAAATACATCAACAGGGAGGAAACAGTTCTGATTTTGCCGAACTATTCTTACATCCATTTTATGGAAAAGACTGCATACTAGGGAAAAGGAGCTGGTCTGTTCACTGTTTCCTTGCTGTGATATAGAAAAATTTTTATGACAATTATAGGGGAGTTCTGGTTATCACTGTTCCATTTCACAACAGTACCTAACATTGTGTACAGCTAGACCCTCTTTATGCTCTGATGATCCAACACACTGTAGAGTATTGCAGAAAAGAATATAACCTTGCTTCTGTTTTCAAAGATGCAAAATATACAAAGAATATAGGTGTTTAATAAAAAGATGATTTTGTAAAAAAGATTAGTAAGGCCTTGAAGAAATCCTTTAAATATTCATAATAGCTAATAATGCAATCCCATTTTTATAGTCTCTTACATCTTTACCAAATCAGAAAATGACATTAGGGAACAGTTGCTTTTCAAATGTAACAATAATCTAATTTTCTCTGTAACTTTCAAATAATTATCTGTGAAATCATTTTGTGATTTCTATTTGAGAAACTTAGCCATGACAGCATAATGATAAATTTTTTTCCTATGTCAAACATTTTAGATGACAGTCAGATCGACCTAGTACATTTTGTTTCTCTTTAAAAATCTCAAATATTACATAAGCTAGCCCTTTGTAAAATGTTGTTGGTTAATAAGCAAATGAATAATAAAATGATTTATTGCCAATAAAATGCCTTATTTTTGTTTCACTTTTTTCTCAAACTTACACTGATATTCAGTACACTCATATTGTTAATGAAAATTTACCTATGTTCTGAAAATACAGAATAGGCAGTGAGTTGACTGAAAAGCTAACCGTTAGAATATGAATTTTGTGCAAAGTGACTTTGTTCTAAATGATGCCTTCTATATATAGGTATAAAGGTTGAGAATGCCACAGTCTCTGAACTCCAAGGTGAAATACTTTCTATAATAACAATAGCAATCATTATTTAATGAGGGATTATTTACTTTTCAGGGCAGGCAATTATTAAATCTATTGTGTTGTGTCTTCCCCTTAACCTTATGTAAATAATAGCAATCCTTCCTTTTACAAATGAGGAAACCGAGGTAAATATATTACATGATATGCTCAAAATTACACAACCAGTAAGAACATAAGCAAGACTTGAAGCCAGGTATGTGTTCCTAATCACTTTGTACTAATTGCATTGTTGTTACCACTGTGTTATTAATTTATAACTGGGAAAAGCATAGTAATGAAGATAATTTATTATGACCTGTGTACTTATATATTGATGACTAAAAAGCATTTTTGTATATATAAACATCTCTGTAAGTATTAGTATTTGAGAGGTCTTATTCTACAACATGTTTTCTTTTATCATTCACAGTTCTAATTAGTCATGTTAACTGTTGTGCAGTATTCCATTTGTATAACATTAATTCCTTTATCTCATTTTCTATTGATAAACGGAGTAGTCTTCAAATTTTTTCTTGGCTATTAGTCAATGCTTCTTTATATAAATTTTATATATGCTTATCAAATTCCTAAGTAATCATTGTAGTAGTCAGTTTTCCTGTGGGTAGGACACAATACCTGACACTAAAAGGAGAGTTTTAGGGGATTAAGTCCATGATTGACTGGCTTCAAGGCAGAAACATCATGACAAAAGGACATGGAAAACCAAAGCTACTTAGTTCAGGGTGGCTGGGAAGCAGATCAGAACAACAGTGCCCAAGAGGAAAGGGCCAAGAACCAAATATAGTCCTCCATTCAGGCCTCTTGACCCACCTAGACACACCCAGCAGTGTGCTTTACTAATCCCCTAGGTGGCTCCCAAGCCAATCAAGTTGACAATTAAGATTATCACGTTTCACCCGTTGTCAGCTTGACATCCAAACGCATCTCCTTAAACAGTACTTGATCTTTAAACACACTAACATGTTAATAACTCCACCTAATATGATATAACTATCTTGTATATAACCAAAAATGTAGTAATCCTTTACCCAAAGTCTCAACAGTTTCAGCATTTCTCACAAATTCAGGTCAAAGTCTCTTGAGATGCAAGGTAAGCTCTTAGCTATAAATCTTGGCAAAAATAAAAAACAAGCTGGGTGTGGTGGTGCATGCCTGTTATCCTAGCACTTGGGAAGCTGAGGCAGGAGAATCGCTGAGAATTTGAGGCCAGACATGACTACATCGTGAGTTCAAGTCCAGCCTCAACTACCTGGTGAGACATTGTCTCAGAACACCAAATAATAAATAAATAAATGCATACATACAAGCTGGGCATGCTGGTGCACACCTGTAATCCCAACCCTCTGGGAGGCTGAGGTAGGAGGATCACAAGTTTGAACACAGGCCCTGTGCAACTTAGCAACTTAGTGAGACTCTGTCTCAAAAAACAGAAACAAAAACAAATTATGTAATCCTAAAGTACAATGGCACAGAGTATACTTCCCCATTCTGAAAGTGAGGAGTAGGATTATAGAAAAGAATCAGACTAAAACAAGACGAAATCCAGCAGGTGAAACATCAAGTCCTGTAGCTCTTTGCCAGGGATTTGGGACACATGGTGGTGAGATATGATTTCCAGAGGGCTTGTGGGGCCCAGTCCCTATGGCCTTGCTGGTCTCTCTCCTGGGCTGGCTGCACCCATGGGCTGCAGCTTTCCTTGTCAGATGGTCTGTGTCCCTGGCATCTTTGAATTCCTGGGGTCTCCACTGTACCCTTGGCTTCATTTTCACAGCTCCACGCCTTGCCTTCCAGGTGATCCTTGCCTGTCCTCAGCAGCTCCACAACTATTGGATTCTGTATGCCTGAACAACTAGCACCACGTGGATGACACCAGGCTTGACTGCCAGCTTGAGTAGTAGCCAGGCCCTCTTAAACCATAGCTACAGCAGGCTGTGTGTGTGCCTGGATAGCTGAAGCCAGCAAAATGAATCATGGGGAACCAATTCCCTAGGAGGCACTTCTTGACCAGGGATCCTATGACTCTCTTCATGAATGAAATGTTTATACTTTTGTGTGCTTCAGCTTACAGTAGGAGCTTTCCTGAATTGTGGGGTACCCTTAAGGCATCTTTCTTCTTTTCACTGTACAAAATGCTTGGTTTTCTTTCAATTGCACCAGTCTCAGAAACCATACATCCTTTGCTCCATCTTTACATGTGGTTCATTTTGGGCCAAAATTTATGTTTTTCACATATTTTTCTTCTGCTTTTTTTGGGGGGGGGTGCTGCTGGGGATCAAACTCAGGCCTTGTGCTTGCCAGGCAAGTGCTCTACCACTTGAGCTAAATCTCCAACCCCCTTGTTCTGCTTTTTGTTCCCACTTCTAACTATAAATTTGGCTAAAGCAACTAGCAGTACTCATGCCACAGTCTGAACATTGGTCTCCTTGAAATTCCCTCTGTCACAGCAATGAGTCCAGTGCCATTGAACTCAGCCTTCCACAAAGTTTCAAGACATGGAAAAAATGTAGATGATTTTTTTTTTTGCCAG
Organism: Hystrix cristata; assembly: GCA_004026905.1. Lineage (NCBI taxonomy): Eukaryota > Metazoa > Chordata > Mammalia > Rodentia > Hystricidae > Hystrix > Hystrix cristata. The sequence continues at coordinate 39,877 of PVJO010004710.1, forward strand.
AGTGTAGTGTGTACAGCCTCTAGTCTACTTCTCAATGGAGTCCTCATTCCCTGCTGAAACCTTATGAATCTGCCCTTTACTTTCCATGTTACTATGAGCATTCTGTTCCACTGCACCCCAACCAGAATGACTCATAAGACTCTGCTTACAGCATTCTACAAGTTTTCCAGCCAGTTCTCTAAACTTTTCTAAACTCCTCCATAACATTAGTTCCAAAGGCTTCCATACCACAGGTCAGATAAAGTCACAGCAGTGGCCCTGCTCCTGGTACCACTGTGTTGTCCTGTCAATGGGATGAAATAACTGATATCCCCAACTTGAAGGGGTAGAGTTTGAATACAGTTTATGGTTTCAGAAGATTTAGTTCATGGTCAGGTAGCTCCAAGTCAGAAACATCATGGTGCAAGGGCATGGTGAGGCAAAACTCCTCAGTTCATAGTGACCAGGAACCAGAACAGGGAAACAGTGTCAGAAAGGAAGGGACTAGAAACCATATTCTTCAAGGGTATGTCTCCATAACCCATCCAGACACACCAAAATGTCCTTTACTAATCTCCTAGGCAGTTCCCAAGCCAATCAAGTTGACAGTTATGCTTACCTGTCACAACCCTGTTGGAATTTGTTTGGAATTGTTTTGAATCTGTGGATCATAGGAAAATAACTTATATAAAGATAAGTCTTCATATCATGAAATGGCATACATCTCCATTTACTACATATTTTGTTAGCAATACGTTTAAATGTTCTCCACATACCATGTACTATTTTTGTTATATACATTTCTGGGAACCTTAGGTTATGCTTAATTTTTGTAAATGTGTTTTCTTCCAAATTTGTTATTACTGCTGTATGATAAGGCTATTGATTGTATGTTGGTCTTCATCAAGCAACCTTGCTGAATTCTCATACTTGTTATAATAGTTTTTCTATAAATTATTCAAGATTTTCTATAAAAAATCATCATATCTTTATCAGTATGGGGTGTTGTATCTCTTTATCTCTAGTTCTTTTATTTTATAATTCTATATTGGTTTGTTTTATTTGTATTTATTATGCCCTTCAGAAAAGTTTGAGTGAAAATGATAATCTAGAATCTTATTTTAGGCTTTTAAATAATGTTTATTAAGTTCAACATTCAAAGTTCTTGTTTGCTAAGAGTTTTTAAAATAGTGAATGTGTAATGAATTTTTTTATATTTTTTTCCCTGAATACAAGTTTATATATGAGCTTTCATCTTTAATTTATTAATGTGATATATTACATTTTTAGATTTTCTTTTTCATTTTACTATCCTTGTGTTCTTGATGTACATGATGGATTAAAAATAATCTGCTGTATTTTGTTTTATACTTTGGCCTTTATGTTTATTGTCAGATAGACCACTAATTTTAATTTTTCATACAGTTCTTATCAAAAAGGTACATAGAATATTCTAGATTCTTTCAGAGAATTAGGTAATTTTTTCCATTTTCTGCAATAATTTGTACAAATTTTAAACCCATCTGAGTCTGGTTGTCATTTTCAAGGGCAGACTTTGAATGGACAATTAAATTACTTTGATAGCTATTTATTTCTTCTGGTTTTATGTTTCCTTATGAGAAAATTTTGTAAGTTTTATGTTTCTTGGAAATCATCTACTTTACTTGAATTTAAAAATTTTGTTGTTTTAAAATCATATTCTTTTATGATTTAAATTTTAACTGTATTTGCATTTTGTGTATACGTGTATTTTCTCTTGGTACATTTTATATAAACTTTGCTATTTTAGTAGTTTTTTTTGTGAAAAACTAGCTGCTGGTTTTACATATGTTTTATTATACCTTGTTTTCTGCTTCATCAATTCTGCTTTTTTCTTCTCTTTTTAACAGAGTTTTATTTTATATTTTCACGAAAACATGTTGAGTTCATCATAGGTGTGGCACTGTTAAGAGATTTGGCATTTAATTAGTACAAACTTTCAGGAGTTATTAGATATAGTGTAGTTGAGAGTTCAGTGATTCTTCAGCAATTTTATCAGCAAATGCTAAAAGTAACATAGAACAGGTTTCTCTGGCTTATAAACATTAAAATTTTGCCTGGGGTGTTGATAAATTCTTCAACTTGTTTCCATGGTCTTTATTGAGTATCTACTCTGAAGAACTTGGCATAGAACCGTGAAGAAATACAAAATATTTTGTGAGAAAAGTAAAAAGTTTGATCCATATACATATTTTAAGGCTAAGATTTTGTATTTTTCACTGATAGATCTGTCACTATTTAGTTTATTTATGCTAAATAGGTGTAAAAGACACCTTAACAATCTTTTAGATTAACTGCCACCTTTGATCGTGTATTGTGTTAACTTTTCATTACTGTGACAAAATATCCAAGAACAACAAAGGAGGAAAGCTTTATTTTGGCTCTCTGGTTTAGAGGTTTCAGAATATAATACTTGGTTTGGTTGCTTCTGAAGCTGTGGTGAAGCAGAACATCATGGTGGGGAGCATGTGGTGAAGCAAAACTACTTACCTCATGGCGTCCAGGAAATGGGGGGGGGGAGACAGAGAGACAGAGACAGAAAGAAAGAATGAATGAACAAAACATATCCTGCTTCTTCCACCTAGCCCTCACTTCCTAGTGTTTCTAGTATCATCCAATAGACCCTTAAGATATAAATTCTTCAATGGGTTACTCCATTGATGACATTAGATCCCCCATGGTTCAATAACCTACCAAAGCCCCACCACTGAACACTGTTGCATTAGGGACCTTCAGCACATGGGCTTTGCTTTTGGGGGACATTTCACATCCAAATCCTAATGAGAATCAAGGATATTGATTTCTCCCTACCTCTGTTTTGTAGATTAAGCTGTCGAAGTGATGACAGTAATATTTGTGACATAGCAGGGCCTAGGATATAGCAGGCCTCATCTTCATTTTTTGATGTTTCTATTCTCTTCACTCACCTATCCATTTCCTACAAGTGTGCTAACTAATTATGTGAATAGTCTTTCTGTTCCTTTAGTATATTTTTTGTTTTTGTGTATAGCTGATTTATTCTCATCATTTTAAATTTCTATTAAAGTTTATATTTTTTCATCTCTCTACTTGAAAATAAAGTTTTCTCCCATAGTAAAATTAAAAGCAACACATTAATGTAGGAAATAGAAAGGTAAACAATTAAGATTACTAAAGTCAAGGACTTTCGACATTTCTTAGAGTGATACAGCTTAACAAATGCAGCACAGTCACTTTTTTTTATTGATAAAAAAATAATCCTTGGTTTCCTTTATCTCATGCCTTTCTCCTGAATTCACATTTCTTCTTGCTGAAATAAATTCTCTAATAGTTCTTCCACTGAGGACCTGTTGCTGTTAAGGCCACATAATATTTTGTTTCATAATGTTGTTTTTTCCCTGAACATTGCATGATAGTTTATCTGGAAATAAAATTCTATATTGATAGTTATTTGTCCTCATCATTTTAAAGGTATTTGCCCACATTCTTCTACTCCCTTTTGTTGCTGATCAGAAATCTCTGAATCTGACAGTCACTTATTTTTAGGTAAAGCTATCTTTTGTCTTTGTCAGATTTTAAGATTGACTTTGGGAAGTCAAACTTTTGGAAAGTTTTCTTAAAATTTTTGTAGGTGTGAGTTTTATTTGTGTGTGTGTATGTGGCTGAATACTGTTAGGGCACTCTAACTGAAGACTGTTTTTCTCTGATTATGGAAGAGTTGTTATATTTATATCAAATGCTTCATTTTTTTTAGAAAAAATTATTCAGATAAGAGGTTCTAAATTTCAAGCATGCTTTTTAAGTCGGAGACCCTAAAACCACATGCCATGATTCTTAAAACTTCAATCACACTTTTGGATTAATTTTTCTCTGTTTGCTGGCATCTGGGTAAATGTCTTGGTACCAAAATATAATTCATTAAATCACTGTTCATCATCTTCCAATCTAAAGATCATCCTATTTGAATATATAATTTTAAAAACTATAATTTTAAAATAATTTATTTCTTTTTATATTGACCTGCTCTTATCTCCTTTCTGTGTGATTTTGTGTCATAATTTGTTTTATTTTATTTTATTTTATTTTATTTTATTTTATTTTATTTTATTTTATTTTTTAGTGCCGGGGATCAAACTCAGGACCTTGTGCTTGTGAGGCAAGCACTGTAACCACTGAGCTAAATCCCCAGCCCCAATTTGTTTTATTTTTATAGAAGTCATTTTATCTTTTACTTGCTGAACTTTTTAATTGTACTTGTTTTAAAGACTTTGTCAAGCTATTTTGTAAAATAAATTTTACCATGTTGATTTCTGAATATTGACATAACTGGCTCTCTTTTTAAATATTCTATTTATTTACGTGTTTTGGAATTTTGATTTGCAGGCTAATTTTGAGTAGCTTTTATTTGTGCTTTTCTAGCTCTTTTTTTGTTTTCTTGTTCTTTCACTTTCATCACTGCCCCCCTCCCCCCGAATCAGCATTTCTCAGTTGACTTCCACCTGGGCTCCAGGACAAAACTACATCTTGTATGATGTTTGGATCTCCTGCTCCCTAGTTATGTTAGAAATAATGCAGAGGCAGTCACTAAATCAGTGGTAGCTTGGTTCAGATCTTTACTTACAACCCAGAATCCCTGTAGACATTGCCACATGTTCCCTGAGGAATAACGTAATACCCTGCCTCTAGTTAATCAATGGTGTCTGTAAACCCTGTAATCAGTTGGCAATGTCTGTTTTTAGTTTCCTTTAGCAAGAAGAGGGTCCTATATACAGTCTCAATTTAAGCCTAGAGCCTGGGTTTAGTCCTGCATCTTAAAAAGAGGATTTTAAATCCCTCACTGGAAATTTTTGGATTCCATTATCTTCTTTGGGACCCAGCACTCACCATGTTTTGATTTCAACAATGCTCACCACTACTGGTCCTTGAGGATGTATATACTAATTTATATTCTAGTGTTATATTTTTGGTGTTGTTTTATTCTACTTCACTTACAACAACAGCATGTCTGGAGGAGAGGAGCACCATACAACGTGAGCCTAAAACCAGAAGTCCTAGAAGAAAATTTTACAAACAAAAATGGAAGGTTTTTTTTTTTCTTTGGTGCTGGGGATCAAACTCAGGGCCCTGTGCTTGTGAGACAAGCTCTCTAGCCACCGAGCTAAATCCCCAGCCCCAGGAGTTTCTTTTTTCTTTTTTTTCAATTGCTCTTGATGGTTCGACTCCTTTAAATGTCTTCTTATTACCTTCCTGCCCTGACTTGATTATGCTTTTGCTGCTGTCCTCCTGCTTCCTCTTTTTTTCTTCTTGTATTTTAAACAAAAGCCTCTGTAAACCCGCTTAATTTTTAACCAAGTTCTGCATTTGGATTGCTGATCAGGCTAATTAAACCTCCAGAAATTACTGAATGATTTCAATAGACATCTTTCTATGAGTCTGTGTATTATCTTGTTGAGAGTGTCACAGGTATTGCATGTGGCAAATTTAGGCAATACGAAATTTTCCAAAGCACTCTGAGCTAAGGAAGGTGTTGTGGTTATAGTGTAGAAGATCAGTAAAGACTGGGAGGAGAGGAGGCAGCTCAGACCTTGCTGGAAATCCTCGGGAATGAAATCAAATGTAGCCAAGTTGGAACCTACTCCAGCCTTTTCCCACCATGTTAGTTAAGGCTATTCCAGTGCCTATTTATAGCGAGGCCTTGGTTTTGATGAATGATGTTGGACAGATATAAGAAAGGGAAGGGAACTGCTGGGAGGAAGACAGGCAAAGCTGACGAAGCTGATATGTTCATTTGTTGATGGACCCTACTCTTTGTTGTGCATAGATTTCTTGCCAAGCATAATAAAATTTATTTTATTTGAGGGCAGTAATCCATGTCAACATTTTCACTACAAGCCAAGTGAAGACATCAAGTCCCTAAACACTGAATATACTGTAAGTCAAATCATGCTGTCCTTTTTCATTGAGTCTCCCTGCATACATTTTCATGGACCCAAGCCAAAATTTAAATGTCTTTACAGATCATGCCTTTATATCATAACAAAAGTGAAATTAACCAAGTGAGCCGTACTAATCCTTTAGAATAGTTTGTTCTTGAGCCGTAAAGAGCCTTAGAGTCACCCAGCTGGTACAACATTTTAACATTGTAGAGTAGAAAATCAAGATTGGAGAGTGCAAAAGACTTGCTCAAAGCTGCCCAATATTGTGATTGCAGAGCAAGGACTAAATCCTGTGTCTTCCCTCTCAATCCAAAACTCTTGCTACTTCTGCCCAAATGAGAATCAATTTTAATTTTGGTAGCTAGCCATAAATACTTTTCTGGTTGACTTATGTTCCCTGTTTTAAAGTTGGAAATAGATTAAAGTTTATAGTTCTCATAAATTAGCTTCAGTTACTAAGGAGATTAGTGTATTAATAATCCCTCCCATTTTTCTTTCTTTGTTTCTTTTTTTTTTTGCTAAAATCCACCTTTTTTGTAAAGTGATATCCTCAGAAGGATTAATTCTCTAGCTTTGCCCTCAAACACAGAGGATCATGAATAGGATTGTCTACATTTTAAAAATCTTCATTTGCTTGGTAATCCTGTAAGTTTAAATGTTATAGAGAGGTACAGTAATTTACAATAAATGATTATGCTACCTGCATTTCAGGGATCAGATAAAATGTCATATTCTTTGTATATGTAATTGTTGCTAGCTCACAGCAGTATGCTTCTATGTCAGTATCTCGATACTATCTCAGTATCTCAAATGATTTATCTATAGGACACAGTATGATGTGTGAAGAAAGTCCACTGTATAGGACAATCAAATTTTATTTCTTTCTCTGTTTTTTTCCTCTTTAGGGATTTCTATTGGTGGCACCATAAATGTTGTACAATTATCCATGCATAAGATCAGTACAATTTATAGTGATTCACTGGGTAAAGTACTTTTAGGTAAGGCGTTCTATTATAAGTGTGGAAATGTATAGATACCCAGAGTATATTAGTTATCAGTGAGTATCTTTAGTCATAGTCATGGAGAGTTCTACTAGCTAAAATGAAGTCATATATTTTGGTGGAATCTTCAGTTTTTAAAAAATATTTTTTACTTATCAGTAGATGTTTGCAGTACATAATGTTTGCATTCCTTGTGGGGAGTTGGTACATGTATATAACACATCTTAATTCCTTTTTTTATCTCCTTTCCTTCCCCTTCCTCTCTCCTCCCTTCATCTGTTGATCCCCTTCACTTTTGAGAAAGAATTATCTCCCTACTTCCTATTACCTATCTTTTATTTTGTTCCTTATTTGTACTTTAGATTTCCTGTAAAAGAGAAACCATGTGATATTTAAGCTTGTGTGTCAAGTTTACTTCACTTAACATTGTGGTCTCAAGGTGCACCCATTTTCCAACAAATGACTCAATCTAATCTTTCTTTATGGCAGAGTAGTACTCCATTGTCTGTAAATACTACATTTTCTTTATTCATTCACCTATTGTTGGACATATAGGCTGTTTCTAAGATTTAGCTGTTATGAATTGTACTACTATAAACATGGGTATGCATGTGTCCCTGTAATATGATGCCTTTAGCTCTTTGGGGGAAGATACAGAGAAGGGGAATAGGTGGGTCAAATAGAACTTCTAATTTCAGTTTTTTGAGGAATCTTCATACTAGTTTTCATAGTAGTCCTACTAGTTTGCATCCCCACCAAAAGCGTAGAAGGGTTCCTTTTTTCCCCACAGCCTCTCCAGCATTTGTTATTATTTGATTTCTTGATGATGGCTATTCTTTCTGGGGTAAGATGGAATCTCAGTGTTGTTTTGATTTGCATTTCTCTAATGCCCAGAAATATTAAGCATTTTTTCATGTATTTATAGGCCATTTGTACTTCCATGAAGTGCCTATTCATTTTGCTTCCCCATTTTTTTGATTGGGTCTTTTGTTTGGGGGGGGGGGGCTTTTTTTATTTCTTTATATATTGTAGATATGAGTCCTTTATCTGAGGAAAGGCTGGAAATTATTTTTTCCCATTCTGTAGATTCAGTCTTCTGCATGTGAATAGTCAATTTTCCCAACACAATTTATTGAAGAGGCTATCTTTCCTTCAGTGTATACTTCTGGCCCCTTTGTCAAAGATCAAATAGTTGAATGTGCTTGAAGTTGTTTCTGCATCCTCTGTTCCGTTCCACTGATGCTCATGTCTGTTTTTGTGCCAATACTGTGCTGTTTTTATCACAGTGGTAGAATCTTCAATTTTGAAGGAAAGCTTATGTGTACCATAATTCATCTGTGTACATGTAGTAAATCCCTGTTGCTGCTGTGGCAAATTATCACAAATTAAGTAGCCTAGGGGAGCACAAATTTATTACTGTACAGCTCTCAAGATCAGGTGTTTGAAATGGGTTTCATTAGGTTAAAACTAATGTACCAGAAGTTCTGTGTTTCTTTTAGGGGAAAATTTGTTTCCTTGCCTATTACTGCTTCTAGAAGTTGCCTGCATTCCTTGGTTTGTGGCCCCTTCCTCCATTTTCAAAGGCAGCAGTGTACCATCTTCTAGTTTCACTCAAACACTGCTTCTGCTGTGACACCTCCTTCTCTGACCCATTTTCCTTTATAAGGATCCTTGTGACTGTATTGAGCCCACTTAGGTATCCCAGGGTCATTTCCCCCATCTCAAGATCCAGAACTTAATCACATTTGCAGACTGTCTTTTACCATAGTTTCTAGGGATTAGGATGTGGTCATCTTTGGGATGGCCATTATTTTGCCTAGCACAAATAAATATGAAATTGGGAGGCTATTTTGAAGTACCTTGTTTTCATGCACTTTGTATGACGGATATGACACATACTGCTTAAATATTTCCTGTAGCAGAAATCTCTGTAGTACAAATGGCCATCAAAAAATAATGCAAATCATAAATGTGATGGAATTAAAAATTTGTTAGCTGCCATATTAAAAAAGTAAAAAGAAACAGGTGAAATTATTTTGAATTATGCATTTTATTTAGTGCAGTAGATCTAAATTATTATCAAGTCAAAAGATCACCAATATAAAATAGCAAGATCACTTGTATGATTTATTTTGTACTATGTTTCTAAAACCCATGATGTATTTTATACCTGTAGCATATTTTAGTATGGACTGGACACATTCCATGTGCTCAATAGCTGCACATGGTTCATGGCTCTTATATTGGGAAGCACAGCTCTATAGTCAAAGTTGTTAGATCTCCCATTTAAGAGTCATATTGTACCCTCAAAACAGTGTGATACAATGGCTAACACTTTGGGCCAGACCAGGGTTTCTGAAACCCAGCACTACTGACATTTGAAATCAGGTCATTTTTGCTTATACAGGCCTCTTCTTTGCAGCGTAGGATGTTTGGCAGCATCCTTGGCCTCTATCTACTAGCTGCAAATAGTAAATCTCCTACCTCCACTGTGACAAGACAAAAACATCTCCAGACATTGACAAATGTCCCCTGGGAGACAAAATTTCTCCTGCTTGAAAGCCAGTATACTAGACATAGAAAGCTTTGTTTTGAATTCTGTTCTCCATACATTACTCTGTGACTTTAAAGGAGTCATTTGAACTTGTCGAAATAGTTTCATCTTCTTTAAAATAGGTAAAGTATTATCTAGGTTGCTTGAGCCTCAAAGGAAACAGTGTAGATAAAACAACTTTGTAACCTGTAGATACTCTACATGAGGAACTTAGCATTATTTATATTTTATGTTCAACATGTAAACTTACATATAGCCATTTTGGTACTCATGTACAATTTTTGGCTCCTAATATTTGACTATGTTTTTAAAGTTCTCTATTTTTGAGAGAAAAATTCGATATATTATTTAATAGTTCTGTGGCCCAAAGTGAGGTATACAATTGGATTATAGCACTGATGGGGTGTTTTAGATGGCTGTTGGTGTCCACGCAGGTGGGAAAAATAAGTACAATTGAGTCTTTTTGCTGGGTAGGTCAGATTTGAAATAATTAGGAGCTGCTTTGTGTCCTTCTCAGCTTTCACAGTTTGCTCTACAGATGCAACAAAAATGTCATCTCCAACTGCTGCAGCAATTTACTGCCAGTGTAGGTAGCCTACACACAGCAACTCACCTGTGCATACCTCGAGGCACAGACCTGGCGGGGAGGGAGCACTGGATTGGCCAGACTGGGCTTCTGGCAGGGTTTTCAATTTAGTAATGTCCTTCTTCCTCTTCTGGGGCATCCTTCCGACCACTGCTCCCATATGCAGTTGTGGACAAGGCTCTTGGCATTCCTTGTCTCTGATTTTCACAGTCATCTAGAAAGGTGACCAGTGCTTACCTGAGTGCAGCAGATGCTGTTGATGCCTTCCCAACATTCTTCTAGCCCTCTGAAATCACCTACAACTACCGCTTTTGACATGCTAATAGGTTCCCACTACAAGTGTCCACCACCATCCTCTTTGCTGTAGCCAACACTGTTGCCCACCTGTTTCCCCCTCCTGCTTTTCTTCCTTCTTATTAAAGGACATCCCAGGAGTTAGCTTTGTTGTCTAAAGTGCCACAGGGATTGACTCCTCAGTGGACTTCCCTCAATCAATGGCAGATGGCAGCAAGTAGATAAAAGCCATAACTTCCCCCTTTCTGTTGAGGATTCTGAGGTATGTTCCTTGTGGTTTTGAAGAAAGCTCTTGACAGGAATGAGCCCTGCCTGTTCATAGCAGAAATCTACTTATAGATGCACTTTTCCTTGTCTTTTCTTTCTTCACTGAACTTTCTCTACTCCCTCCTCACTGTCACCTCTCACACAAAATTCCTAGATCCCCAGTCTTCTCCAGGGTCTTCTTTTGGTAGAACCCAAATTAAAATAAAGAGCCTGGAAGTGTAAAATCTGAGACTCTGGAGAAGTTACAGAACTTGCCCAAGATCTGTGGCCATATACAATGGAAGCAAGTTTGCAAACCAGCTCTACTGGGCAGCAGGGTGTTTCATCTTCCAGCCACTGCAGTGCCTTCTATTACAGGCCAACTGTTAATTTCTCAATTATGACAGAATCTGCCATTCATGCTGCTGCATCGGTGTCCAGCCATGTCCCAGGTGGGCAAATACCACACAGCTGAAAGGGCACAGATTCTGGTGTCTCATGCCAGGTCCATCCATCTCCAAGGACTGGGTCCTGTCTCTTGAATCCCAGGCTGCTTCTTAGTGATTCTAGTGGTGGTGATGATGATATTGTTGATGATGGTGGTGATTTTCATGGTCAAAGTTTGCTAGGTATTTGTTTTGAGCCTAGAAATATGCAATGCACCATGACCACGTTCTCACATTTAATACATCCCTTGATCCAATTTTACAGAAAAGAAAAAAATGACAACTCTTTGTATTTTGAACATTAAAATGATCAAAATCATTGTTTCTCATTATTTTTTCATTGATAATATTTAGAAAATAGTATTTATTTAATGAAGGACAGGTATCCTATCAGTCGCTTTGGTCACATAATCCTGCCACTTTTGTCAGATTACCTTAGAGTTATGTACTTTGGATTTGTAGCTAGAAATATCACTTCCTAAAATTGAAATATATTTTCAAAATTGTAGTAAATGAGAAATTAATGAAAACCAGGTTTCTCTATTTTTTCCAGCAAGAAGAACAAAACATTCTTAAATAATAGCCCTTGTAGGCACAAGATACAATTGCATAGATTATTGACTTAATTCTTAAATCAGTGTTTTTCAAGCAAATACCTTAAGAAGAGCCAAAATGTGATTATTTTCCTTGTTTTTTATTATGGCCTGTAGTGTCAGCTGTGCTGTTAAGCTTTTTCATGGGTTCACTCAAAACTTTGTTGAAAGATGCCAGATTACAAGTTATTTGTTGGCCCAGATTTTTTGGCTGCAATTAAAAATAAATTTAAAATAGACTGTAAGGTCACTGTGAAAATCTATACTTTTATACATGTCCTAAATTACGAGTAACCAAGCATCCAACAGAACTAGACTACATTCCTTTTTAGTTGATATGGTTTGAGTGGGTCCCCCAAGGGTTCACGTTTTGGAAGTATTGTCCTCAGCATGGCAATGTTGGGATGTGGTGGAGCCTTTAAAAGGTGGGGCTTAGTGCAAGGTAATTAGGTCATTGAAGGCCAGCTCTTGGAAGAGATTAATGTCGTTTTCATGGGAGCTCCCACAATCATGGATTGTTATTAAAGAACAAGGCTGGCCCCTCCCCACTCTCTGGATTCCTGTCTTTCCATGTGTTCTCTCCTTTTCACAAAGACTCCTGTGATGATGCCATCCATCATGATGTAGTGTAGCCAAGGAGGCCTTCATTAAAGCTGAGCAGATGTCAGTGCCTGCTCTTAACCTCCAAAATTAAAATCTCCCTCCCTCCACCCCTCCCTCCATTCCCTCCCTCCCTCTTTCCTTCCTTCTTTCTTTTTGCAGTGCTGGGGATCAAAACCAGGGCCTTGAGCATGCTAGTCAAATGGTAAGTGCTCTACCATTGAGCTGTATACTCAGTCCAACCTCTTTTCTTTATACATTTCCTAGCCTCAGCTTTCTTGTTATAACAATAGAAAACAGACTGATACAATAGTTATATTTAAAAATATACATATTTACAAAGGAAAATGGAGATTGTAAACTCTGAACATAATCTCGAATTCTCACTTTGGCTATAATTCTGTGTCATAACTTTTTTCTCTAAGCTACTCAAATATCACTTCATCTGTCTCTGAACACTACACAATGGTGGAAATACCCTCTCAACTTTCTTTTAACTAAATAAACAAGTGTGGAATCAACTATTATGCTGTAATCTTTCTTTTTATTTGCACTCATTTTCAGATCCTGCATTATGAGGGCCTCTGAATGATTTGCGTCAATTGTGCATGATCCATCCATCATTGAAGGGGCGCAAACTATGACAAGAGAAATAAGATTGTTTATAAGGCAGTTTTGAATGTAAGAGGGTAGAATTTTGGGTTGTCAAAATTTGAAGGGGCAAAAGTGTAATCTACCAGGAACATTGCCCTTACGTATTATATATACTTATTGCACTTGAGTAACTGCTAAGTATTCAAAGATTGTAATTAAGATGTTTCCAGCATCTTTAATATAAAAACTTATAGGAACTATGGCTATAGTTCATGCATTAGTGACTGTAAGCACAAAATTCCTCTTAATCAGATTAATACTGACTGGGGGTAAGTATTTGAGCATGTTGTTTTGGGAAATCAGAAAAACAAAGGAAATAAGAAACAGACTGGGGAGAATTAAGCATTGAATGAGGTGGTTTTGCATTGTGGTATTTATAATCACTACATTTTGAACAACATTTATATTTTGCTAAGTGGTCTTCCTAACATATTAAGCTTTTAAATTACTGTCAATAGATAACTTTCATTTGAAAGTGCAAGTGGCTCCTAAATTGAACAATGACTATGCTTACTGTTGGGTCCAGATGGAGTTTTAAAAAAAGACTTAAAAAAACTGAACCTCATGAAATCTAAAAGTAACTTGAGAAATGATGTCTTTCACATAAAAGGATGCTCCCACCATACTTTCACCTAATTCCCTGGATTACACTTAAGGGAACACTCAATGATCACTCATTTTATTCTCACTTTAAGTAATGCTGTGACCCCATGAGTATCCATTCATTCATTCTCAAAGATTTCATTCCTTGATCTTTGCTCTGCAACAACTGCTAAGAACGTTTGATCTGAATAAACAATCCTTGCCTTTGAAAGGATCCTAAAGCATGTACACATTCTGAATAACTGGAAACTATAGTAAGAGCATTCTGGAGTTTCTCATAAGTATGTAACATACCATAGAGTTTAATAAAAATGTGAGCCAACCCTTTAGGAACTATCACAAGAAAATCCATTATAGCACCTCTACTCTGGCAAATCTTCATTAGTTCTCTTACTTTTTTTGACTTGGATAAAGCTAAGCTACTTCTTGTCCAGACCAAGTGAGTATCATATCTATATAAACACAAATCCAATAACCTTCGAAAGTTGAAAAGCAAGTTAAATCTTTGTTGCATTCTTCTTTAAAGCAAGATTAGATTACACAACATGGAGACAGTCATCCTGTGGATCTTCAGTGATTTAAGTCTTGTAATCATAGTCTTCACAGTGTGGTAACCATCTGCATAATTTCTTTTTTCCTGCTCCTCTCTTTACTCCTCTCTTTTGATATCCCTACTCAGCCCACTCTCTCTTATAGCACTGCCTCCCCCAGCTTCCTTTCTGGATCTACTCAGAGATTGAGTTCCTTGTGGCGTCATACAGGTCATGCTTTCTTCTCTGAACTTTTTCAATTCACCTTTCTGCCCATTACCCAGGTAATACAAAAAAAGGCCAAACCCTGTGCTCTGTAATCAAAGGAGACTCCATCAGGCTGGGCGTGTAGCACAGTGATAAGAGTGCTTACCTAGCATGTGTGAGACCCTGGCTTCCATCACTTTGTGTAAGGCACTGAGAAAGAAAACAAAAAGAAAAAGAAGAGCCTCCTCTATCATTTTGGAGACAGGATGGGGGCTATGAATATTAAAATGTTAGTGTTATGCTGGCTGTGTCACATGACTTTCGTGGAATATTTCTGGTAGACCTAACGTTACGTTTCTCAGAAATTCTGGTATATCTGGATTACAGGAAAAAGTCTTGAACTTCAGAGTTAAAGAGAGAGGCATTTAACAGAATGTATCTGTCACCCCAATTTCTGCCTACCTGCCCTTCCTACATGATAACAGAATCTGAGCCGTGTCCTCCTTACTTGAGGAGAGTGTCCACAGAGATGTTGCAAAAGTAACATATTCTAGTTGGCTGCTGTGGCCAGGGTTACTTCTTTGTGATGCCTGATCTTTGTTGCTTACTTCCATATAGGTTTATCATTCTAGAAGATTCCCTAGTAAGCCTCCTGCATGCAACTTCCTCGCTCAGTCACTTTTCAGAAAAGCCTGAAAGTAGAAATCCCATATGACCCAGCCTACTGGGTCGAGATACCCTACTAGGTATCTTCCCTGAAGAGCTAAAGACATCATACTACAGAGATACTTGCACAACAGTGTTTATAGTAGCACAATTTGTAATAGCTAAATTCTGCAAGCAACCTGTATACCCATCAATAGACTGGATAAATAAAATGTGGTATCTATGCATAATGGAATACTATTCAGTTATAAAGAATGACAAACTAGAGTCATTTATAGGAAAATAGATGGACCTGGAAAATATAATGTTGAGTGAAATAAACCAGACTCGCAAGCTTGAATACCATATGGTATCCCTCATTTGAGTGAGGCAAAATACAAACAAAAGAAAAGGGTAAACAATGGATACAAAAAGGCAAAGGGTTAGATATAATCTAATAGGCAAAGGGTTCAAGGGGACAAGAAGAGGGCAAAGGGGGAGGAGAATGGGAATCCAGAGGAATAATGATATCTTAAAAATAAGAACCTAATAACCCACACTTAAATCAGTGACACGTACATGAGATACTACAGTAACTTTATGTACTTGTAACTTAATGCTGCATTTATGTGGTTGTTTACATTGCTCGCTGTCATAAGCAAAAGGCACAATGTATTGCCGTCTGTAAGCTTGTGTAATTTTGGATAAATTTTAATAAAAATCTATTAAAAAAAGTCCCCACATATTTTGCTATTTGATTGGATGGGGACTTGGGAGAGGCTCCAAATAAGCTAGGTGTAAACCCAGTTACACCATAAGTAACAGCTGCATCTTGTGTGGAGTATGCAGAATTCATGTGGGCACTGGGGATTTCTAGAAGTTTGTAGAACTCAGTTTTCCAAAGCACACATGAAATGTGCAGCTGCTTTGTTATTTTAGTTGTAGTTTCTCACTGTTGATGAATTAAGTGATCAAGTTACCATATCTACCGTCTACACTACACTGTTCCTCATCAGAATGTGTTTTTTGGGGCCATGACAACAGGTTCCTTGCATGGTATGATAGCTTGGTTGTGTTCTCAATTCTTTATTCCTCCCATGCAGTATGATCTTCCAGTGGCCTCAAGTTTGTTTCTACCCTATGGTGTTGGCTTTGGCCATATGACTTGTGATTGCCAATGGAAGGTTAGCAGCTGTGATAGAAGTGGAGCTCTTATATATACCTGCAAAGTTAGGCTTGACGTCTGTTCTCCAAAAATTGTCGGGATTAGAGTACTTTAGTAATTGGGGGTGTTTTTTTCTTCTTATTAAGACATGATATGATCTAAGAAACAAGTAAGAAGTATTTATAAAATTTCAAAGATAATACTCAGGTAATTATTACTGTTTCATCCTGGACTTCATGAAACAAATCCAGACCCAACCTGAAGCCTACAGCCAACCCTAGCGGACTGTAGCCTGAAACGGAATCACTGAATGGGTTTGGATGATGCTGGTAACTGCCAGATGTGTACCTATAACTCAACAATTTAGGTTAGCATTTTAAAATAGTTTGTGAATATTTTTAATTTCCATTTTGCATTATTACATTCTTTTATCTTGTTAAATCAGAGAAATATGAATGCAGACCAGAAAAGCATACTTTTAACATTTTGTTCTTTATGTGTAAACTTAAATCTTTACCACAATCTTGTTTTCTTCTTTAAGTATGAATTATATTATTTTTCTTGGTAAACTATATCCAGAAATATAATCCCCCTTTGCCCACTACACGAACAAGGCAAAAATCCTGTTTATAAATCACAAACAGTATCTAATATCAGAGTCAGGACACCGCAGCATTGGATATCTCAAATTTGATGTATTTAAAGCATTCCTCTCCACATACACACACATGATCTATAAACATCACACACACACGGATTTGTAAGCTAAAACAGAAATTGATGGAGGATAAACATATTCCAGAGCATTATTTTTGGATTGTTTTTTGTGAGAAACAGATACTTTCATATTGAAGTTCTATCAATTAAAAACAACACTGGGATGTTTCCATCTATAGATCATCTTTATCCAGAAAGCACTTGTTATTTGAAAGAATAAAATTTATATTTTAGCACATTAAGTTGCCTGAGAACTGATGTAAGAAGTTCAGTTTCAAAGTGTTACTTTCCAGGGCAAGACCTCCACTCTGTGTTTCAGAACCTAGGTCGTGTTCTTGGCCATTTCTTGAGTGCCTGGCCCTTCAGAAGCCTGTCTCCTAGATTTGTGCAATGCTAGTTGTTCATGTTGTGATGGAAAGCACACCCCAACTCTGTCCGTGGGAGAATAAGGGGGAAAATAGTCCCTCTTCCACTCCCAGGTGGGCAGAACCAGGGCATGTGACCTAGACTCAGCCAATCAAATTTTTCTGCCTGAGCTTTGAATCCTGAGTGTGTGATGCAGAAGCAGAGGGGCCTGGAGCACAGAGACATGGGGAAGTGACCTCTGGGTCCCGTGCAAATGGCACTGTGTAGGAACTGTAGCAGTGCTGGGAATCCAGCAGAGAAACTTCTGTGTCTTACCCAGATCCTCTTGACTCCTGTATATTTTCTAAGTCTTAATTTCTGAAAATGCTGATTTTCTTCCAATATATTGAGATATGACCCTTTTTTTTAAAGTTACAGTTAGAGTTCTGTTGCTTGTAATCAGGAATTCTGAGAGATACCTGAACATGTTTTATTAGATAAACTTTAAAACACTTTAGTAATTGGGTTTTTTTTTTTTTCTCATTGAGACAGGTCATGATCTAAGAAACAAGTTAGAAGTATTTATAAAGTTTCAAAGATAATACTTTTGTAAAGTATTTGATTACATTTTAATATCTAGTGGTAAGGAATATTAATGATGCCTAGATGATAGGATTAACTTTAGTTCTTTTTTCATTTTTAATCTATTC
Organism: Hystrix cristata; assembly: GCA_004026905.1. Classification (NCBI taxonomy): domain Eukaryota; kingdom Metazoa; phylum Chordata; class Mammalia; order Rodentia; family Hystricidae; genus Hystrix; species Hystrix cristata. Next base: position 57,706 of record PVJO010004710.1, read on the forward strand.
TTGAACTCACTACATTTACATTTTAATTATACATTCTCTCCTACCTCAATACACACAGCAGCGAGCACACAGTCATTGTAGATTCTTTTCAGTCTTTGTCTTTTAAAACATATTTTGTACTTCTCTTACCATCTATTCTTTTTTCTTTCAAATACTTCTTTTTGTCCCTCAGAGACTGGAATTGTTCAGAGTTCTTTTGTTTTCAGTGATCATAGTCTCCGTGGGCATCTTATCAGCCACATGGCTTCTGTGAACATCTACTGTTGGTGGAAACTGTACAGTACTATAAGCTCCAAAAGGGAAGGAACCTCTTGCATTATTAGCATTATGTACCAATATGGTACCTGGCATATAGTACATATTTTAAAAATCTGTGTTGAAGTAAAAAGGATCAAGATGTGATTATGTATATGTACCAATTCCCCATGATATATGTATTCATTATGTATTGCAAACATATACTAATAAAAATTAAAATAAATCTGTATTGAATTAGTTTTTTCCGTATATCTAATGATATCAAATCTCTATCTTCAGCACATATTGCTTCTGAGTTTTCCGCCAATTGTATCCACAGCATATCTCTACTGAGATGCCCCATAGACCTCAAACACCACATGCTGGAAAAAATCAAATAGTGATGCATACTCTGGGGCATAAGTGATTTTTTTTCTCTTGTGTCCCTGACAATGTATCATGCAGTCATCTGGTCTCTTGAGGCAGACATCTGAGGATCACCTTTTCATCATCATCATCATCATTATTATTTTGTTATTATTATTATTATTATTATTATTATTTTAGTGCTGGGGATCGAACTCAGGGCCTTGTGTTTACAAGGCAAGCCCTCTAACCACTGAGCTAAATCCCCAGCCCCTTTTCATTATTTTTTACCCTCAAATCATTCATTAGGTCCTCCTTCTCATTCTGTTTCCCCTCCCCAACATCAGACCCGCACCAATGCTCATTTGGATAGGTTCAACAGCTTTCCACCTAATGGGATTTCCTTCAGACTGACTCTCTTCCACCTACAGCTCTTGTTCCTGTCCCACAGCCTTTTTCCTGATCCCACTAGCTCCTACTAGTCCTTCAGAAGTTACATCAGTCACTGGGAACTGATTGCTGGCATCCTGCTTCCGGTTTGTGGCTCTTTTCAGTGGATGCTGTCCAGGTTCCTTAGCATTCACCATTCCTGTGCACCCTAGTCATTGCCTTCCATCTACTAGCACTTGTCCCTCTTGGGACATGCCTCCACGATCACTTCAGTCTGCCTGGGCAAGCCATCCACATCTTCCGGGATCAGTCCTCAGCCCACATACAATGGGCACGGGTACATAAATAAACTCAATTCCTTAACTTGGTTGGGAGAGCTCTGAAGCATGTCCTACATAGTTTCCCACAGGCCTCCGGCAAGCTTAAACCCCAGTTGCACACAGTGGTAATCTGTGCTACTGGCTACCTTCCCTTCTCCATTTCACTTCACACTCCTCTACTAGTGTTTCCTGGGAACACCACCGAACTAAACAACTTGCACTCACATCCTGTCCACCACCCATAACTGGACTCATTCCTGCCAGATCAAGACCATGTAGAACACCCTCAGAGATATCCTAACTGGGGGCCAAGGAAGTTGCTGTGTTTGCACACTAACAATTTTTGTCACTGGTAAGGGCTGCTTCCAGGGGCATTAACTTTCTGGTATTTCCAGTTAGCCCTGCATGAGGACGCCTTGCTCCCTCAGCCAGAAAAAGCCCTCAGGCAGAGATTTACAGATGTTCCCAGTAGGCAAGCTTCCACAGGCAGAGGTGAAGGTCAAGGGTGGGGCATCAACAAGGTCTGCTCTACAGGTTGAACTTTTATGAAAGATTTTGTTACATTGCAGCAACACCCAAGGTTTTCTCTTTTGTTTCTAGACTTGGAGTCTGTGAAATAGACTGCACAACTCTTTGCCATCATGAGAGCATCCGGCTCTGGAAAGTCTGATTGAGCTGGTTGTTATTATCCAGATATGATCTGGGATTCATATATAGTCAAATTATACCTATCTTTCTGAATACCATTTTCCTATGACTTACCTTGGATTCCCAGGAATTGCTGAACATTGAGCCTATGTTCTGATCAAATGGCTTTTGAGAGTGGTGCCTTGGTATCTTGACTATCATCTCAGAGTCATCCAACTGAAAGTCTCCAGGAAAAAAATAAAGCTGCCCCAGAATATAAATTACTTCATCACTGAAAGCCTAGATTTATTACAATTTGACATCTCTGTGCCGTTTACTTTGTACCTTCTTTATTTTTGTACAAGTGGAAACATTTGTTTGAAACCATGCATTTGATTGTGTTACTGTTTCCTTCCATTCTTATTATATATACTTAAAGTGTACAACTTGATGATTTTTGTATACATATAAATTGTGAAATAGTCACTATAGTCAATCTACTTATCATCTTCATGGCTCACAAGTTATCTTTGTATGTGTGTATGTGATTAGAAAACTTGGGATCTACCCTTTTAGCAAATTTCAAGTATGGAGTACTATGTTGCTACCTATAGTCATCATACATCATATCTCCAGAATTGACTCATCTGGAATAACTGAAACTTTGTACCCCTTGACAGTATTTTTTCTTTCCCCTCCCCCAACCCCTGGCAAACACCATTGTATTCTCTACTTCTATGACTTTGGCTATTTTAGATTCCACATATAAGTAAGATCATAGTGTTTATCTTTCTGTGTTTGGCTCATTTCACTCTGCGTAAAATGTCCAAAATACTGTGGAGAGTCCTCAAAAAATTGAAAATAGAACTACTGTATTACTCAGCAATCTCAGTTCTGAGTATTTATCCAAAGGAATTGAAATCAGTATCTCAAAGGAATACGTGCACACTCCTAAGTACATTGCAGTGTCATTCACAGTAGGCAAGATGCCACAGTTGAATGAAGGGATCATGAAAATGTGGTATGTATGTACCATGGAATCTTATTTAGCCTGAAAAAGAAGGAAATTGACTGTGCTTCTCAAATGGAAACTATTGGGATTATAAATGTGACCCTGTAAGCCAGTGTTCTTTGTAGATGCTGACAGTTTAGGAGGCAATGTATGAGATAGCTGAATTCATTGTCTCCCCCCACCCACCCCCATCCACTTCCACTTTCCATACTCGTGAGAAAGGAGAAGCAGGTGCACTGATCACTGAAGCCAGGTACTTAAACTTCAGTTTCAGCCTTTATCTCCAACATCTCCACCCCAATTCCAATCAGTAGCTAGGTAATGTGTTTTCCACTTCTTAAATGACTCTCTAGTTTCCTCCCCTTCAGTGTCCGATATTAGATCACACCAGGACTTATGATAGCCTTAGGACTGGATTTCGTGCCTCTGATTTGACCCATCGACAGTATACTCTTTATTTGAATGACTTTTCAAAATGAAAATCTAACATCTACTTCTCTGATAAAGTGCTTTGTTAGGTCTTCATTGCTCTTACAATCAAGCTGAAACTCCGTGACCTTGTTTATAAGACCCTCTGGAATCGAAGTCCACCTCTTTCCTTCTTCAACACCAACCCTGACTATCTATCCTGTCCTCGAATTCTATCCAAGACAAAAATAGATTCTTTCAGCTTCTTGAATGCACTTTGTGGTTTCTCATTTAAAAGTCTTTACTCACACACTTCCTTCAGCCCAGAACATTATTGCATAGTCTTGATTGCTTGTGTTTCTCAAGAGCCAAGTTCAAGCCCTGACCTGCTGTCAGTTTTTGATTAAAATGTTGACTTTGGCTTTGCTTTTTATATTAACAATGATAAACTCTGTAATTCCTTACAGCTTACAGAATGATATTTGCTTCCCCCATGGGGATTCAGAGTAATTTTTAATGTAATGTATTTGACAAGAAAAAAAGGAGAGATTCAATACTCTGCCATCACCACCACAAAAAAGGTGTTAGAACAGATGTTAATCAGCTGTATTAATTGGCAATAAACTTCATGTCCATTTCTCAGTGGTTAGAAATAGAAGTAATTTCAGTTTACAAGGATTTTTCTAGCTTTACCATATTTTTAAAGGCTATTAACATTTTGGCTTTGGACTTTTCTTTTTTCTCTTCATGTCTATGTTGCCAGGAACAGGCAGACCATTTTGTCTAATTTTAACAGTACTTGGACTTTATGATGAATGCACAGAAAATCACTGTTTTGTAAATGGCTGCTTAAAAATGTAGTGACAAAAGTATGTGAGCTGAAATTAATTACAAATACTTCTGAGTAAACATTATACTTAAATCCCCATATTAAGTCTGTGAAAGACACAGATAAGATCATGATTTATATCAAAGGGAAAAGGGTGACTAGCCATCCCAGTTTACCTGGGACTGAAGATGGAGAAGGAGGCCTGAGGCATAGTGTTTTCAGAGAGCAAAACAAGAAAGTCCCAGGAAAAACCAAGATCAGTTGATCACTCTAGCTATATACTAAAATAAGTTTAACAGCATGACTTGTTTTATGGAAAGTACCACACATTTCTTTTAACCAAAAATGATTTATTAAACACTTGAGTGAGGTGGGCAAAGAAGAGATATCAAAACACTCACAAGTCATAAAAACAGCCTGATCAAAGACAATGTATTATGAAACCTTAAACCTTAAACCGTATCCTGGGAAATAGATTACCTGGGCTCAAACGTAAGTGCGGGTCAGGAACTCAAAGGAGGCTGAATTTGAACATCCTTCAAATTCCAAACATGGAGCAGGAAACAGACTTTGTTCTCTAAGGCTTTGGGTGCAGATTTGGGGTAGATGTGGGCAAGTCTGACCAAAATTGTAGTATTTTATAAAGGCAATGTTTTGGAGGAGTAGTCTAAACCCTTTTTTGATCTTTCATTTTTAAGAGAATGGAGAAATATGTAGAAAAATCATATTAATTAGGAAGACAACATCGTCTTAGACTTTGTTTTTTCCTTTGTAAACCAAATAAAAAGTGTTCAGAAACTTGTGCTTCTTAAACAATCAGCAATATGGCAAGCTATAGTGAAGACTACAGATCTTCCTTATTTTATAGGTAAAAGCACTTTGGAAAAATGCAGATTTACATGTACAAAAATTAGAAGGATATTTCACAAAAAGAGTCTTTTTCTTTTCTAAATTAAGTAGTATTTTAAAACTGTTTAAAATATTTAAAATGTTAATTTATTAAATTTAATATTATAGTATATGGTGGTGTCTGTATCAGTTGAATTCTGGTGAAGACCTTGCCCACTACATCACATCATGGCACCTAGCAATGGTGGAGCAGTGCAGGTGCAAGTGATATCATCATTATATAGGGAGGCAGAGAGTTGGAAGGGGCCAGGCCCAGGCTTTTAGAACAACCCTCTTGTGAGAACGACCAAGGATCTCTGAGAACTACCTTAATTCTTTGCAAGGCCAGGCCCCCAGCGACCCAACCACCTTCCATTAGGTCCTACCTCTAAGAGGTTCCATCAGCTCCCACATAGCCACCCTGGGACCGAGTGCCCAACACATGAACTTTTGGAGAACAAACCAAATCCAGACCATAGTAGGCATCACGAAGGGCATGTCAAGCTAGTTAAGCACTTCCAACTCTTCTACTGTTTTGTAGGGAACTCCAATGAGTTTTAAGAAGGGGAGTGGCAACTATATGCCTAGGCCAGAGAAAGATACAACATGAGACCTGGTATTTAGAGGCCCCACACTTGATTTGATGCTTTGTTTTCTTTGTCTTGGAAATAGTAAGTTTTGATGAAGGGACTTAGCATTTTCATTTTTTACAATAGGTTTCCCCATTTACCTAGTTTGCCCTGGCCAAGGCTCCAGGTAAATGGGCATAATGAATTAATGGCTACTGAGATGACCATATTTTTATGTTAAAAATAAATTTATTTATTTCTTTGAGCAGCTTTAGGTTCATGGCAAAATTCAGATAAAGGTACAGAGAGTTCCCTTGTACACTGTGGCCCCACAACTCCTAGCCTCTCCCCCTATTAATATCCCCCACCATAGTAGTGCAAATGTTACAACTGATGAACCTGATGTTGACACATCTTTATCACCCAGAGTCTCTAATTTAAATTAAGATTTACTCTTGGTGTTGTATATTATATGGGTTTGGGAAAATGTTTAAGGTCACGTATCCACTAGTGGTTTTACTGCCCTGAAAATCCTCTGTTCTCTATCAGTTCATCCTTTTGTTCTCCCTATACCCTAGGAACCACTGACCTTTTACTGTCTTATGTTTTTTCTTTTCCAGAATGCCATATAGTCAGAATTACATGATATGTGGTCTTTTAAGATTGGCTTCTTCTCACTGCTTTCCCCCTGCCTCCACTCCCCCACTACCTTCAGATAATTTTTCAGACAACCTCTGACACCTGAAGGTCACATTTCTACTCTTCCTGGAATAATCATGGGAACAGGAGGTTTTGCAAGAGCAATCAACTTTAGAAGGATGGAGGACAAATAAGCACAGTAGTTGTGGTGTTTGTCAGCAATAATGTGAAGAAATCATGAACTGATGTGGGAATTTTATTCTGACATGTTCCTTTTTTCCCTGTTTTCAGATTAGTTTAAGGTATCTGCACAGTAGGCAGATCTTCTCAATTGGTCATTCCAAATACTAAAGAAATAAACTTTTGAGAAACAACTAGCTAATGGGATATAGTCAGTATCCTTCCTTCCATCTCGGCCCGTAATGTTATTTTGTGTATGCAGGTTTTGTATTGATTAGCATCACTCCTGGGGTCTTTGAATAATTAAAGGTACAAATATGCTGAAATAGAATGCTGGTCAGCAGTGAGGGTTATTTTTTCCTGGCCAGAAATTCACCAGCAGCTCTTTAAATCATGTTTTTCCCGCAATGCAGCCCTCACCACCACCAGAAGTAATCAGTCCTAGAACATTCTCATCATCCCAAGAAGAGCCGTCATGCCCATTTAAATGACATTTTTCCTCATTTTTCTTTTTTTTAAGTTTTATTAGTACATGTTGGCAATACATAATGATTACATTCATCATGGGGAGTTAGTACATGTATATAACACATCTTCATTCTTTTTACATTCCCTTCCCCTCCCCCTCCGCCTCTTTATCCCCTTCCCACTTGGAAAAGTTCCTTCTCCCTGTTTCCTGTTAATCTACATTTTTCTCCACCCCAGTCCATGGCAACCACTAATCTACTTTCTGCTCCTATGGATTTGTCCACTGTAGGTATTTCATATGAATGTATCATAAACTTATGTTGTCTCTTGTATCTTCCTTTATTTAGCATAACATTTTCAAGGTTCATCCATGTTGCAGTAGGTGTCAGTTCTTCATTGTTTTATGGGTAAGTAATGTTGTATTGTATAGATTCGCCACCTTTTGTTTATCCATTCATCTACTCATGGACATATTAGTTTTTTCTAGGTTTTGGCTGTGAGGAATAATGCAATCAGCATTCATCTACAGGTCTTTCTTTGGTTGTATGTTTTAATTGCTCTTGCACGTATATATCCAAATGAAATCGCTGGACAGTAGTTTAACTCTATGTTTAAATTTTTCGTAACTGACTAGTTTGCAAAGTCTGTTTTCACAGTCCATTTTCTGTAGCTGTAACAAAATACCTGAGACAGTGATTTATAGATAAAACAGGTTTAATTAAGTTTATGTTTCTGGAAGTTGGGAAGTCCAAGTTTGGGTAGCTGCCTCATTAAGGACCAAACTTCAACATGAATTTGTTGGGACAAACCATAACAACCACAGTATAGTCGGTCAGTGGATGAGGGTTCTGGTTTCTGCACATCCTTGCCAATGCTTTTTATTATCTGTCTTTTACTAGTATAACCACGCAGGTGTGAAGTGATACCTTATTGCGATTTATATTCCCATGATGGCTAAGAATGTTGCACATCTTTTCAAATGCTTATATGAATTTTAACATTATTGAGATATTATACATTATTTTGTATTTTTCTTTCAATTATTAATAAGACAAAAACAGCCTCCTGTGTCATAAAAACTACTTGTAGAGATTTTAAAATATGGTACAGCATTTCAGTATGTGCATATGCCACATTTTACATAATAACTTCTTAGCATTTATTTTCAAATGTTTCCTCAAATTTTAAATCAAATGATTCTGCTTTTGTTTTTTTGTGTTCAGTTATTTATTCATTGGTTTAATCATTCAGCAATTTTTAACAAGTATTTATTATACCAGACATTGTATTTTTTATTAAAATTATATGGTTTTATTTTCTGATCCAAAATTCAGGGCACAATTTCTTAACTACATATGTATTTATCCTGATGATAAGACAAAGTTTTGAAAATAAAGAAATAATGTAGGTCATATGAAAGGGGGAGTTTACAAAGAATTATACTAACTGACCTCTGGGAAAATCTATCTTTGTAGAGTTCTGATTCAGATCTTTCTCCAAACTGAATGGATATGAAAAGCCGCCTTATTATCATTAAAGTGTATTTTAGAAAGATCAGAATCCCATTCAGGGTCATAGAAATCTCAGAACACAGCCAGTATAATTCGTGTCTTCTCTGATTCTCCCTCTCTTCACATTGCCCTTCTCATTCTCCCTTCTCGAACTCTGTTTCTTTGAATATAAGACTGATTTTTAAAAGCGCACTAATTAGTCTTGACTTTTGTTTCTTCTCAACAGCAGCCTAATTACATTTTAGGTTCTAATGAGAGTGTCCTTGAGTCTGTCTCATTCCTGAGTATCAGGGTTCACATAAGCTTCAGCGATAAGCTAACAGTTCACAGAGATGAAGGGGGACTTGGGAAGTGTGGGCAAAAGTTTTTGCAATGAGGTCAATTTTCTTCTGCAAGTCTCTTAAGGAGACATCACCACATGAGTGAGCTGGTCTGGATTTTGTCACTCTCCTGTATCAGCTTTTTCTTCCAAACCAGCCTATCAGGTTCTCCATTAGATAATTTTGTTTGGACTCAGCATTTCAGCAGATAATAGCTAAACACCTTCTTTCCTTCCCTCAGAAAAGCTCTCTGTTTTTATAGAAAATAAGAGGAGCAGGCTGATATGCTTCTCAGAGGCACACTTTCCAAGTTTGTTTTATCAGGCTTCTTAATAGTTTAATTTACTCGCAAAACTTCTAGAAACATGTAGTCTTTTTCCCGATATCTACATATGAGAAACTGCAAAAATGGTTATAATACTTGATTTTTAAAAGTTCTTCATTATTTAAAAATGTAGTAGAACAAGCCAATTCAAATTCCAGTGCATCAGACAAATGTATCTCATTATACCACATACAGCTAAAACAGTAGGATTACAGACAAACCATAGAATACAGAATTAATTTTAATAACAGCTTTTTGAGAGATAATTCACAAACCATAAAATTCAGTCTTTTAAAATGTAGAATTCAGAGAGTTTTAGTACATTTATGGTTATGTGCAACTAATATTATTATCCAATGTTGGAATATTTTCCTCACCCCCAAAAGTAACCCTGTGTCCTTCAGCAGCCACTACTCATTTCTCCCATTCTCCCAGCCACACAAAACCACTGCATTCTTTCTCTATTAATTTGCCTATTCTGCACTTTCATATAAATGCAATCATACAACATATGGTCTTTGGTGACTGGTTTTTTTCATTTAACATAATGTTTTCAAGATTCATCTATGTTTTAGCATGTTATCAATACTTCATTTTCCTTTGTTGCTAGAAAGTCTTCTACTGTGCATATAAAGAATATTTTGTTTATTCATCGTTTGATGAGTGGTTGGGTCATCCCCATTTAATTAGCTATTGTGAATAATGCTGCTATAACATTTGTGTGCAAGTGTCAGTGTGGAAATATGTTTTCATAGGAATAGAATTTCTGGGTAATGTGGTAACTCTGTTTCTAAGCTTTTGAGGAACTGGTAAACCATTTTGCAAAGTTGCTATACCAATTTAAGCTGAAAATAATCATGAGAAATGATTATCACCTACATTTGCATACCAGAAAGTGGTAGCCCAGAAAATTTAAAACAATTCTCTAAGGTAATAAATTAAATCTAGATTCTTCCAAATGCTGGATCAACCCAGAAGTGAAGCCCTTTTAGATCCCTTTAAGAATGTCCAGTGACAGAGAGGTAAGCCAAGAGCTTGGGCCCTCAGTAAGGAGTGTGTCTACTTCAAACTCTGAACATCTCAAGGGCAATACACAGTTTGCAAGGCACGTCTGTAAAAGCCACACACCTGTTTTTAACAATAGAAAATGTTAGTTCTGAACAAAATACTATATATATATATATATATATATATATATATATATATGTGTGTGCCAATTCCTCACGATGAACATAACTATTATGTATTGCAAACATGTACCAATTAAATAAAAAAAGATAATAAAAAAGACAAAAACAGAGAGATCTTAGGCAAATCATGTTATGCCATACAGGCATCATACTAAGTGAAAAAATGCCAGTGTCAAAAGATTATGCACACTATGATTCCATTTATATGGCATTCTGTAAAATGCAAAACTATAGGAACAGATCATTATGTATACAATGTACCAATACATGTTCTTGGTAAAAATAATAAAAAGAAATTAAAAAAAGAAAACACATTGCAGTAGTGAGGGACAAGAATCTGGGGTTAGGCAGTGATATGTCAGAGTATAGAAAGGAAGCAAAGGGAATTTGGGGAGGGTTGAAATTACTCTATATCCTATTGTGGTGTTATGTTGGTGGTTACAATAATCTATGCATGTATTGAGACTCATACAACTGAATTAAAATTCTTCAAAAGCAAAAAATGTTAATTTATTCTATAATGACCACAAATCACTTTGGACAACAGGGAGAAGGGTTAAATACACAGAAAATATTATGCCACTGAAGTCATCATGCTCTAAGGATTTATTCTACTAAATAAGATTAACTCTTTTCCATTTGCTCCTTTTTGGTAGAGGCAAAGAATCCTGTGTTGCATAGATTGTGACAGTGCTGTCCATGTTGCAGCATATTAAGGAGTCAACTTCTTCCAGGAAATCCATTTCTTCTTAGATGCCCACTTTACTAACCCCTCAATGACGTGCATGACCTGCTGCTATTCCTAGCAAACTTTTCCCCAGGGCCAATCCTACAGGAGAATTGCAGCTCTATCTTTCCTTGAAGAAAGCAGACATCCTAGATTCTTACCCTATTTTAAATTTTGGGGAACTAGTGATTTAAAATCATGCAAATTTCTTACTTTCGCACCTCCGTTTCTGTCTTGTATACTTCTATGCCAGTATCTTCTTTATTGCTGGCTCTTGGACTCCTTTAACCAATCTTTTAAAAAAGATTTTTAAAGTTTTTTATTAGTACATGTGTGTAGTGCACAATGTTTCCATTCCTTGTGAGGAGTTGGAACATGTACATAACACATCTTAATTCCTTTCTCATCTCCTTTCCTTCATGCATGGTCTTCTTTCACGTTACCCACTATGCACATGATTATTTCTTGAATTTTAATCTAAAAACGTTTTCTTTGACTTTCATGTCTTCTTCATATAAATTAACAAACATATTGCTTTAAAATATGTGTAGAGCTTTTACAGTATATCTGCAGTCATCGTAATCATTGTAATTATAAACTTTTAGAGCTACACACACATACACACACAAACACACACACACTCTCACAGTGTGAATCATACTTTAAGAGTGTTTTCATACCAAAATGGTTTGAATTGATACCCAGGTGGTCTCTTCCTCAATATGAAGTTGTTCCTGTTCTTCGAAGCAGTAGCACAATTCACAGTGCTCAGCCTATGGGGAGACCTTCCTGCTCCAGTTATTATGGTACTACAGAATGCCAAGTAGAAGGACAACATGGGCCTTCTACTCTAGAAGGGATTGATAAGCACTTAAGAAGATAAGGATAAATGCCCAAGGGATGAGGTCGGCTTTGCCTGTGAAGCTGGTCACACTGATAAATATCAATTACTTGGTACATTAGATCCAAGTAATGAAAGTGAATAATTCTCCATCTCTCTCCATGTAGTTTGAGGGGATGACATGTTCCTGTTTGACATTTAATTTATTCATCAAAGCAATCCCCCAAATTAACAATTTCTCATTTCTATAACTTTCTTGTATAGACCTGGCACATCTCTTGTTAATTTTATTTGTCAGTATTTTACCGTTATTTTTGTTTATTTCTTGGTTGTTTTTGCTTATCTGGATGAAACCTAGTTTTTCAGTATGTTCTCAATGATTATTGATGGCCCCATATAGAAAATCTATGAACTTGTGTGTTTGGCTTGGATTCAAGGACCTTATTACTTCTGCATTATTTCTAAAAATCTTTATACTGACAAAATTGAATTTGTAGGTAGAAAATAATTTATTTAATAACATTTTGGCATAGTCCTTCTGCATATTTAGTACTTTTTACCTTCTCATCTTATGGATGAAGACTTTTGGTATGGTATCAAATGTGTGAATCTTCGCTTTGCTCTTGAGTTTAATGGGGCCACTTTTAACTTGATCAAGATAAAGCAGCTTCCTATCGTGACTTGTTAGTAGTTATGTTTTTCTTTTAATCTGCAAAGCCTTTGAAATTTTATAAAATGTATCTGAGCATCTGTTGAGACAACAGTTTTCCCCCTCCTTTAATATAAATACATAGAGAAGTCCATTAATAGCTTTCCTAACATTGAGCCTCCTTGAATTCCTAGCATAAGTACACTTGATCATGATTTATTATTTTGGAATCCTTTATTTACTTAGCTTTGTAACCATTCTCCATTTTTAAAAATGCTTATTGGCCAAGTATACCAAAATATCTACTGAACCATGAAGTTGTTTGAAATTATAGCAAGTCATGCAAATAGACTAGCTGGTCATACTCTTTACTCTTTTTCTGGATAATTTCATTCCATGCAGATATGATCAATAGGATTTGATCATAACAGAAGGATGACTTCTTGGCTGCATAGACCATATTTTTCCCGTTTAATTCATCTGGTGTCTAATATTGAGTAGCCTTAAGCTTTATTTTGTGTGTTTAAGCAACCCGTTCAGGACTATGGTAACACACATCATCGATGTCAAAATTCTTTTCTGAACCTGTGGAAGTAATTACAACTATGAAATGTATTTGATTATAATGTGCTGTATTAATCTCTTCACGGGAATCTTTAGTCACACAGGTTTTAGCTTTTTCTTCCATCAATCATACTAGTGAGCAGCTACTAATGTGTAGAGGTTACGAGTATTAGCTGTGGGTTTTCACTTCCCAGCTCTGCCATTCACTAGCTGTGAAAACCTTAATTCTCCAGTTTCATCTTGTTAAAATTGGGACTTTTTAAGTGCCTCATGAGTTATTGTAAGTATCAATTAAAAAGTATAAAGCACTTGAAATAGTACTCAGTGCATTGGAAGTACTTTGTATGGATTAGCTATAATTTATTTTTTATTTTGATTTCAACATACTTTATTCTTTTTAAAAGTTCTTTCTGACTTTATAAGGTATAGTTGACAAACAAAATGCATATATTTATGTTATAGAATGAGATGTTTTGATATGTGTATACATCATAAAATTATTACCATAAACAAGCTAATTAACACATCCATTGCCTTAGAGTTATCATATTGTTCTGTGGTGAGAACATTTAAGATCTATTCTCTTAGCAATTTTTAAGTATACAACACATTATTATTAGCTACTGGCTATGATTTTAAGTGATCAAATTACAGTTAATTTGCCAAGAATTTTTGTTAAAGATACTAGCATCTTGTGATCACATATGAAATGTTTTTCATTTTCCTTATATAGGACTCATGGAAACATGTACTATGTGGAATTTTCCTAGTCCTTTAATTATTCATGCATTTCTGAAAATAGGCAGGTTTTTTTGATTAGATTTTTTTCCAATAAAAATGACTGGCTGATTTTTTTCAAAATAACTTACATTTTGTAAAATTCAGAAGGATGAGATTGAAGCTGATTATCAGAATAAGGAAAATATGTGTAGTGATATAAAGAAAAAAAAAACCATAAACACTAGCCAAGCCTAGTCAAAAAGTAACAGAGGGCTAACTCACACCTCTCATTGCTCTCAAAGAGGCTCTTCTGTGCCTTCTATAGACTAGGACAGCTCACAAAAAGCAAAACTATCCTGTAGGGGAGACGAGAGAGAGAGAGAGAGAGAGAGAGAGAGAGAGAGAGAGAGAGAGAGAGAGAGAGAGAGAGAGAGAGAGATATTGTGTGCAGGCTCTACTCTCAGACTCCATGCAGTCAAATCTAAACTTTACCACTGCTCACCAGACAAGTAGACTTAGGGTGTGTTTTCAACATCTCGGTTTCCTCTTCTGTAAAATGGTGATAAGAATGATAGTACCTCTTGCAGGACTGTAGAAATAATCAGGGAGTGCTCAGTCAGTCATGTGTTATTTACACAAACATTTGTTATGCAGAAGTTTTCTTTGTTCTAGTTTGTAAGTTTTCATACCTCCAGCTAGGCAGCATGTCATATATGAAAGTTTTGGAGGAAGTTCATTGTGTGTGTGTTGTTTTATTTTTAACAAATCAGTGGTTTTAAGTATAATCACAGATACGTGCAACCTTCAGCACAGTCGATTCCATAACACTTTGATCACCTTAAAATGAAACCTCACACTTTACCTCTTATTTCCCCCTTCCGCCATTCAACTGGCCAGCCATAAGTAACCACCAGTTTACTTTCTGTCTCTATGGACAATTCATATAAAATGAAATCATACAATATATGACCATTTGTGAATAGCTTATTTTATGTACCTTGATGTTTTCAAGGTTCATCCATATCGTAGCAAGTATCAGTGCTTCATTTTTACAGCCAAATAATACTCCACTATATGGATATAACACACTTTGTATATCCAGTCACCCATTGAAGGACATTTGAGTTGTTTTTACGTTTTGGCTATAGGGCATACTATTGCAATGAACATTCATATACAAGTTTTTGTTTGTATGTATGTTTTCATTTCTCTAAAGTGTGTATCTAAGGAGTGGAGTCATTGTATCATAATTCCATTTGAGGAATTGTCAGACTGTTTTCCAGAGCTCTTGCACCATTTTACCTTCCCACTAGAAGTGTATAAATGTTCCAATTTCTCCACACCCTCTCTAACCTTATTATCAAGTTTCCTTTTTATTACAATCATGCTGCTAACTGTGAAGTGATATTTTAACTTGATTATGATTTGCATTTCCCTGATGACTAATTATGTCAAGTATCTTTTCATGTGATCTTTAGTCATTTTATATTTTCTTTGGGAAAATGTCTATTCAGATCTTGTGGAAATTTAAAAATTGGTTTGTCTTTTCAATGATCAAGTTGTAACACTGACAATTTTTATTGATACTCTGGTAAGTCAGTGCTGCTCATGCTTGGTTGTGCACACAAATATCCTGTGGATCTGGCTAAAAGACAAATTGTGGGGCACTGGGTCCCTTGTGGGATTTGAGGGTGTGCACGTTGCAACAGTCCTAAATGGTTATCTGTGAATCCTAGTTCAAGTAGCAAATTCACTGCGTTAAATGCTTCATGACTGGCTTCTTGTGTATTACTTAGAGAGAAGCACGAAGTCTGCATTTTGCTTCTTCTTTCCTTGCTTCACTTCCCCAAATGGCACTACTCAAGAAATGCAAAATCTATGTAATCTTTTTCTTTTTAAAGATACCAACATTTTAAATCTCTGAAACCAAAGGTATATTTAGAATCATTTTACTTGCCTTTCAAATAATTGTACTACAATTTGAAGTACTTAGAAACAATACTTGCCAAGTGACCAACTGAATTTACTTGTGCATTTGTAGTAGTTTTGGCTACAGATACAGCTGTACATTCTGGACTTCCTACTACTTATCTATTAATTTTTGCCTTTTTTGGAAAACAGTTTGAAGTAGAGTTTCCTTCTATTAGAAAAATGCCCATCTTCTGTCAGAGTCATCCTCTTTGTTCATGCATTATCAGCAGGCACCTGCTTTGAAGTGGCTGAGCCAGCTGGATTTATATTATATAAATATGTCTTATAGATGTATGTGGCTGTGATCCTGGCAGCGTCCCAGCAAAATACAGTTGTGTTGTTTCCAGGGACTTAATTCCCTCCATAGTGTGACAGGCCACAGAAACACAAGTGTGGAAATGAGGCTGGAAATCAAGAATTCAATTGTGAACCTTAGCGGTTTATTCAAGTGAGAACTGTTTTCTTCTTTTTATTTCTATTTTCTTTTTTATTTTTGTTGTCGTCATTCTTATAGATACCTCGCCTACTCCAGGACTTGACATTTCTCTTTCAAGGGGATTTTCCTGGAATTAGTGAGTCACTTCAGTAGTTAATGCTAGTTGCGGTGACTGGTGGTATAATTTGGAGGTGCTTTCTGTGCTGTTGTTGAGACATTAAAATGGAAAATATGAGCCCAGAAATGATTTCTCTGGGGATGCACATACATGGTTGCAGCTCATAATGCTCTTGTCAACATCTTTTCCTCTGCCCTTCCTTGGGGGAGTTTGTCTCCTGACACAGTTTTGAATGAGAGTTTCACAAGTGCTGATCCCTGTACCTTTTACAGTAAAATATTTGCCCAGATGAAGTCATCTCCTTTGGAATTTGATATTTCCCTCAGAAAAGACAGCAAACCCACATGCTGTGTAGACTCATAATAATTCACTTATAGATACCATTCAGGCAGCTGGAACTGCTGGGTAATTTTCTGGTTTATAGGTTTTGAGAAGTCAGGCAGGCTGGAGCTCTGCCTGTAAAGAAGTGGCCTTTAGAGGGTTTGCTTCTTCTGAGGGTGAGAAAGATTACGGGAAATGGGCCTATTGATAGTTAATCAATTTCTTATTTCTTAGACCTTTTAATAACTAGTTACATGCTTTGATAAAATAAAATATTTACTTTGAAGCAATGAAACTATATTAAAATTTATCTTTAAAGCTATCATTTGTAACTATACAATACAGCATTATATATCATAAATTTATATAAAATACAATATATATAATATACTTATGAATTATATAGTATATGTTCACAATAAACAATATATATTTATATATAACTATAGTATTATAGTAATATATAATTTTTGTAAAATATTATATAGTAGTACATATTATATATAGTATTTGTTTCTATTTACAATATGTTTTGAAATTAATTTTATTGGTACATTTTAGATATACATAATGATCACATTCATCATAGGGATTTTGTACCTGTACATGATATATCTTGACTTTTTCCCCTCCCCTCCCTCCCTTTAACCCCTCTTCCCCTCCTTACCAGAACTTACAGCACACAGTGAAAGCAGTGCTATGAGAAAAATTCATAGCAGTAAATTCCCACATCAGGAAAACAGAGTGAGCTCAAATACACAGCCTAATGTTACATCTCAAACTTCTAGAGAAAGAAGAACAAGTCAAGCCCCAAGCTCATACGAGGGAGGAAATTATAAAGATCAGAGCTGAAATCAATGCAATTGGGACTAAGAAAACAATACAAAGAATAAATCAATCAAAGAGTTGGTTCTTCGAAAGACTAAATAAAATTGACAGACCCCTAGCTAATCCTATCAAAAAAAGGAAAGAAAAGACTCAAATTCAGTGAGTACATATCAAACTATTTTTCTGATATGAGAAACCATAAGTGTAAATAAAGACAAAGAGCTATAATAAATATCACGTAAAGGAAAGATAATACTCAAAATAGAGGAGAACTGGAAAGGGAGGAGGGGGAAAAGAAGGAAGGGAAAAAGAAGAGAAAGAAAAAGGGAAAAATGGAAAAAATGTAAATACACCTGCTGTAAATAGGGTAGGATGGGGATATGGAAGGGAGGCGTGGGGAAGGGGGAGGGAACCAAGATATATCATGTACAGGTACAAAGTAACCATGATGAATGTGATCATTATGTATACAATGTACCAATATATGTTCTTGATAAAAAGTTAAAAAAAAAGACTCAAATCCATGCAATTAAAAATGAAAAGGGTCAAATCACTACAGACCCTGCAGGAATCCAGAAGATCACCAATACCTACTTCGAGAACCTATACTTGAAAAAGATGGAAAACACTGAAGAAATGGACAGATTCCTAGATGCATATGAACTACCAAAGCTGAATCAAGAAGATATAAAAAGTCTAAATAACCCAATATCAGCCAATGAAATTGAAGATGTGATTAAAAACCTACCAACAAAGAAAAGTCCAGGACCTAACGGATTCACTGCTGAATCCTACACACACACACACACACACGTGCGCGCACATATATACACACACATATGGTACTCTCTCTCTCTCTCTCTCTCTCTATATATATATATATATAAATGTATAGGTACACATATATAAATGTACAGGTAACACTATGAGACTGATTTGTCATCTTCTCCATACTTCTTATTTCAGATCATAATTGGAGACGCTTAATAATCTGTCCTTGAAATTATTTTCTTTTTCCTAGTAGACCCATTCTTGTCCAAATGTTTCTCTAAGGGAAGTTCCCTTAACTAGAAGTGGCTTTTTTGATTTTGAAAGCAAAGGAAATGCTCCAGGCGCTCAGAATGGAAGTAATAACCCTCCATTTGTGAAATAATATGGCTTTATTTCAATAGTGAGTCTCTGCTTTGTTATCCACTGGCCTTTGGGGAGGGATAGGGATGCCTTGCCTGGCTGCTGCAGTCCTCGGTGTCTATCTTTTCTAAGCACAGCAATGATGTCTTTGTATCTTTTCCACTCTCTACATCCATTCCTTTAGCTACTTCTTTAAAAAATATAAAATATCATCTTTTTCACTCACCTTGTTTTCTTTTTTCCTGCCTTTATTCCTTTAAAATTTAGCAAGTGCACTCATCTGTGCTAGAGTGTGCCAGAAGTAAGGACATAAATGTTTTCTTGAATCAATCAATATGATATGGTCCCCAAGACAGTCATTGGCTGGAAAGCATTAAGGAGGAAATGCAAGTGCAGGCAGAAAAAGAGTTTTATTTTGGCTGTACTGAATTTTAAGAGCTGAGATCATATGTCAAGGCTTTGGTACAGTGTGTGACACAAAATAACCTGAGATACTAACTAAATGGAAGCCACCTTCCATCTTCTTCTTTGGTTATGGGACATTAGCCAAGCTCCTCAGCACTGTGAGCCTCTGTCTGCTCTTCTGAAAAGGGATATCTTTGGAATAGATGGTTCCAGAAGTTGCTTCCTCCAGCTGAGTCTGTTGGTACCCAATACTCATCTTCTGGACATTCACCTGATGGCAAGTGCTTACTAAGAACATCTGCAGCTCTCTTTCTCATGTTTTCTTTCTGGTCATGAGTGCACACTCTGCCCTCACTGGGCAAGCTTCAGAAGTGTTAGCGAGTTAAGGATGCTGGGAACAGCTCTCAAGTGATGATAGAAGGAGAGTCGGGGGAAATTTCAGAGTAAATCTGAAGTGTATTTGCCCTGTCTCTGGCGTCTCCCAGCAAGACTGAGCTCCAGTTGCCCTTGGTAATTGCTGCCTTGTTAGCATATGTTCTATGGGCTTATTTCCCTTTCCTGTCTCACTCCTTCACTCCCCCACTCCCCCACTACAATCTCCTGTTGTCCGCAGAGTAATGGTCCCTGAGAGATGGTCATGTCCTAATATTGGAACCTGTGGATATGTTACCTTACATGGCAAGAGAGACTTTGCAGATGTAGATTAAATTAAGAATCTTGCAGAGAGATTAGCCTGGATTACCCAGGTGGAACCAAAGTAATCACAAGGGTCTTTATAGGTAAGAAGATGAGGCAAGGGAGTCAGATTCAGAGAAGAAGTTATGATGACAAAAACAGAGGTAGAGAGAGAACGTTGGCTTTGAAGACAGAGGAGAGGCCCACAAGAAATGCAGGTGGCTTCCAGAAGCTGGAAAAGACTACAAAACAGGTCTGCCCCTAGACCCTCCAGAAGCAATGCAGCCCTGTTGACATCTTTATTTTAGCACAGTGAGACCCAATTTGGACTTCTGACTTCCTTAATTGTTAAGAGAATAAATTTGTGCTGTTTCAAAGCACTAAATTTGTGATACTTTGTTACACAGCAACTGGAAACTAATACTCCTAAATGAATTATTTGTCCATAAACCTTTGCTTCAGCATCTACTTCTGGGGGAATGGAAATTAAGACACTCCCCAAACTGGCATTGTTTGCTTATTTCTATCGCAATTAGAACATTGATGTTTTTCAAAGGTTCAATAAGCAAATAATTGTTGTTTACTTCTGTATGCTAGATGCCGCTTTAAGTCTATTCACAAAAATAAAGAGCTCAGCTCTTTCTTGCATGAAGCTTACAGTTTAACAGTGGAAATAAGTGCCACAAAAATTCTAGCAAGTGCTTTGTACTGTTGACTTTTTTTTTCCATTGTCAAATAACCACAAAAACTTGCTAACTATTCACAGTGAGCCTTTGTCAAAGCATCAAAAATATAAGCATTTGTCACACAAAGATGTCATACACAACAATGTTTATTATAAATATATGTCATAGTCACTGCCCACAGAAAAGCAAATACTCAAATCTAACTATTAATAAAATGACAGTATCACCCTAAAAGAGGGCAATCTTGTTTTGTCAGTAGGAAAAAGGAAAGGAGAACAAGGAGTCCTAAGGGAGCACAATGCAGGGAACCCTTTTTAGGGAACTGAAGAACTGATTTCACCTTCTAAATTCCTGTAAGAAGCACAGAAAGTTTATTTTGTTCCCAAGGAAATTCTGTGTTGTTTAGCTCCTGAAACATCAGTACATTTTAAAAAGCGAAAATTTACTGCAGCATTTTGGCTGTGAAGTATACTAAAGTAACGTAGAGGTCAGATTCACAAGATATGAGTTCAAATCCTGCATCTGTTACTTCATAAAGTCATGTGCTTTCAGACAAAAATTTAACTGTACTGAACTGCAGCTGTTAATTAATGACAGTCAAGGGAGCCTCTAAAATCAGTCAGCAGATAGAGGCCAGTGCATACTACTGTCCCAAGTCTTTCTATTTTATATCATTGGGCATTTAAGAGACTAAGCATTGCCAAGCTTTTTGGCTCAAATCATGCAGTATCTCTGTTACTTTCATTTCTGTTTGCAAGATGCCAAATTCTCTCCCAATCCTCCTTCCTCTTTCGTGCAGTCCCTTGCTAAACACAGTCGAGTGCATTCCACACATGCAACCACTTTAATTCTAAAGGTGCTGCCTCCAAAGGTGTGCGGGCTGCCTTCTAGGATATCACAGGTAAACATTTTAGCAAGTGTTTCACTGCTACATAATGTGAGTTGCCAGTCCATCTAACCTTTGACGTAATCCCTCTCCATCTGTTGCCTGATGGCTGAGCCAGTTCTAGATTACTAGTAGCTGTTGGTGATGCCAGCACTCACTTTAATGTTCTAATGTCTCTACTAGTGCAGATCAGTTGTTGTCTAGTTCCTGGACAAACAACCTGAACATTTCTGGATCTTAACATAATACAGGTTTAATTTTTGTTTGC
The DNA here is from genome assembly GCA_004026905.1 of Hystrix cristata. Classification (NCBI taxonomy): domain Eukaryota; kingdom Metazoa; phylum Chordata; class Mammalia; order Rodentia; family Hystricidae; genus Hystrix; species Hystrix cristata. The sequence continues at coordinate 79,211 of PVJO010004710.1, forward strand.
ATTGGAATTGAATCAGACATTTAAAGTGCAGGTTTTCATGCAAGAACTCAAGGACTCAGGCTACTTTCATCTTGTAGAACCACTAAATCCAATCTGTATGCTCCATTAAATGGCATGAGAAATGGGAATCTCATAATCCTGATCTGACACATGCAACTGCTACCTTTGACCAGAATTTTGACAACTCCATTGTGATTCAATCACATAGTCCCATGCTAGCTGCAAGGCAGACAGAGGAATGTAGATCCCAGCTTAGCAAAAATCCTTGGTTATCAGCCAGCCATCTCTGACTCCCTGACCTTTCCTTAAAATGTGGCTGTGTGCATTAGAAAAGCAAACTGGATGTGAAAGTTCCTTTATAAAGAGTGTGATATAAGTGGGCAGAGTTGTTTTCCTCAAAGAAACCTTGTTCCCCAGTAAGAGTACATATTTCTGGTTGTGTATACACTTGGCACCTGACATATTAAAGGGTTTAATGGACTTGAGCTCTGAATCATCAGTTTTTAACATTGCTCTTATAGGAAAATACCTTTCTAATTCTACACCCTTGAACTAAAATCAGCCCTTGGAACTTATTTCATGAAAGTTGTTAATTTTGACTTAATTTGTACTTGGTTTATATTTAAAGCACAGACTGGTTTGCAATTTTTTGTTAATTTCATGTGTTGTCTATGTTAAATATAAGTAAACTTGTCCTGACTTTGACTTCAGAGTCATTAGTGACATTTATTGACTCTGTACTTTGTGTCAGATGCGCTCTAGACATATTAAATCCATTCTCATTTTAATACTCCTGGTAACTCTGCAAAGTACGTGCAATTGTTCCTTGGGATGCATCAGGGCTTGGTTCCAGGACCCCCAAAGGTACCCAAATCCTTAGATGCTCAAGACTCATATATAAAATGATGTAGTATTTGCATATAATTTACATCTATCCTCCTATGCAATTAAATCATCTATAGATTACTCATAATACCTTAGGTGATGTAAATGCTATATAAACAATGGTTATACTGTATTATCTAGGGAATAATGACAAGAAGAAAAAGTCTGTGCATGTTGGGTATAGGTGTCATATTTTTAAAATATTTTTGATCTGAGGTTGGTTGAATCTGCAGGTGTAGAGCCCATGGATACAGAGGGTCAACTATATTACCTCTGATTATTGAGAAAACAAACTTAGAGAGGGTAACTATATTAGTTTTCTATTTCTGTTACAAATTATTACAAGTATGGTGGCTGTGTTCTATACTGGAAGCTCTTGGGAAAGAATCTGCTTTCAAGCTCTTTCACATTGGTGGCTGAATTGAGCGCCTTATGATTGTAGGACTACAGTGTCTGTATTTTTGCTGGCTGTTGGATGCGGGTATTTCTCAGCTTTGAGAAGCTGTCAGCATTCCTTGGCTCGTGGCCTCTCCATCTTCAAAGCCAGTAATGGTGTGTCAAATCCTTCTCATCCTTTCATTCTCTCTGACTTCTCCCTTTTAAAGGGCTGATATGATAGAGCAGACTCAACAAGATAATCTCCATATTTTAAGGGTAAGTGACTTGGGCCTTTAATTATATCTGCAAAATCCTTTGATAGCAGTACCTTGATTAGTACTTAATGTATTAAGCCATGGAGTGAGAGTCTGAAAGTCTATTTTAAGAATTTTGTCAGCTATGGTAACTAGGTTGCCTGAATTCACACAGCTAGAGAGTAGTAAAAGAAGAATTTGAATCCCCAGACTAACTGGCATCAAGATCTGTGTCTTTTTCATCTGTCAGGCTGCCTTCTCTGAAAATGAGTGGTGGGCATTACCCCAAGAGAATATCCTAGAAAGAAAGGGCAACCTCAATTCCTAACCTAGTGGCATAGCTTAGACTATTTGTGCTGCTATAGCAAAATGGCAGGGATTAAGTAATTTATAAACAACAGAAACTTATTTCTGACTGTTTTAGAGGCTGTGACATCCAAGATTAAGGTGCCAGAAGGGCCAGTGTTTGGTGAGGACTGCTGTCTGCTTCAAGACGGCGCTGCACTGATGCTTCCTCCAGAAGGGAGAAATGCTGTGTCCTCACTTGGCTGAAGAGATGAAAGGGGGAAAAGGGTCCTAAACTTGTTCCCATCAGCCCTTTTATAAGGCATTACTCTATGAGGGCTCCATCCTGACTTAATCACTTCCCCAAAAGGCCTCATCCCTTAATACCATCACAATGAGGATTAAATTTGAACATGAACTTTGGAGGGAATAAAACCATTCAAACCATGGCAAGGGCCTATGATTTAAGTCATTGTTACACTTAAAATTGTGAATTTAGTATTTTCAAATTATGTATCCATGATTCTAAACTGCCACCACTGGAGAGATGCTGTGGGTGTGGGCTATGTACACAGATCTGGATAGAGTCTAAGAACTAGCACTCACTTGCTCTGATTTCCCAGATCTCAGTTTCTGCAAGGTAAAATGGGGGATAATAATAGCATCCTATGGTTGAATCGAGAGACCGAAATTGTAACGCTTATATAACCTTTATATTTCCTCGGATGCTGTAAACACTCAGTATTTGTTGCCTAACACCATCACCATCATTATCAACATCACTGTTGTGTTGTCATCATCACCAATCAGTCCAGGTGTCTATTTATTAGACAAAAACTTCAGGTAAACAGTAAAAATAAGTCATGTTCATTCATCAAATGAGCAGAACAAATATTTTCCTCTGATACCAACTTTAATTTGCATTTGCTTCCAAAATCTCATCTGTGGACTAGTAAATGTAATACTTAGCAATTTTTTAGAAAATCTTTTGGAGACTCAGAAATAAAAGAGGAAGATATGTTTTCTCTGCCCTTCCTACAGTTTAGAATTTGTCTGCCTGGTTCTGGTTCTGTCAATAACTTAAATGGATATAAATTTAATGTCACTGTTGGCAAGACTGTCACATTCAGAGCTTTCTTCTCCAGTTGCCCTTCTCCCTCTTGATCCAAAACCCATTATTATAAAGTCCCTAACACATGTTTCATTTTACTTGTGCTCCAGACTTGAGCTTTCTGGAAACCAGAAATTTATTTTTAGGTTTTATTCTTTTGCTCTGCATTTTATTCAGAGCTTTTCTCTTTCTGCATTTCACTACATTCCTAGGCTTCTGCTAAGCCAACTTCTTAAAAGTGAGAAAAAGAAATGCCATAGAAGGAAGACTTTGTGGCAGCCAACCAAAATGCCTGTTGTGTCCTCTGTGGAAGGAAGCTGAGAGCCTGGGTGGGTTAAACAGAAATTTCAGTGAAGAACAATGAAGGGCAGAGGTACCAGGAGGAACCTCCATCACTGTTTATAACTTGTATATGTGAAAGAAACTCCAGGGCTCCCCAGACCTCAATCAAGATGGATGATGTGGTTGGGAGACCATGGTGCAGATGTGAACCCACCCTAACTTCTCCTTAATAGTCCAAGAATGTTACAATTGATGTTAGAGTCAGAGCTTTGGTTTTTATCACCTTACATGGATTTTATGTGTTACTAAAACATAAGCTAGAGAAGAGAAATTTCTCATTAACAAAACCTTCTGAAATCCTTCTAAGTGCTGTTATCTCCCTCAACACCTAAACTAGCCACTCATGACATCTTTTACAAATCACTATGTCTCTTTTGCGTTCCATGTTAATCTTTTAGCACCTATAGCATTTCACTTGTCTAAAAGACTTCCTCAGCTGTGACATTATTGACATTTGGGACCAGAAAATTCTATGACGTAGGTACTGTCCTCTGAATTTTACAATGTTAGTAGCACCTCTGGACTCTGCCCACTAGATGCTAAACCTCTGCCGCAAGTTGGGACAAACAAAACTGTCTCCAGACATTGCCAAATGTCTGCTGCAGGTCAGAACTGTCTACATTTGAGAACCACTGATCTAGAATCCCCTCTTTTGCTCCACTGATCCTTCCTTGTTGTCTTATTTAACTCAAGACTAGTGCTTGTCTGTGTAAAATGATACATTAATGAATCCCACCTAGCTCTGAGCTTTCTCTTCACTGAGCACCTTCTGTCTCTCTGCACACAGACATAGGATTTAGCAGTTTACCATAGGATTTACCGTAACTTCCATTTGTAGTAAGTCAATACTTGTCACTCTACGTGAAAGGTTGTAACTTCATTTTAAAAAGTCTCTCCGGGGGTTCCTACTAGCATACACTGTATACCACGGGCTTAGTAAAGCTTTGATCCCATGAGTAGAACCAAGATTTTCTATTACTAATCACTTTCATTGCTTGGTTTTTATTTATCTATTTTATCATTACTGAATTACTTCAGGCTGCAAGAAAATAAATCTTTAAATATCTATTGAGGTAAAGATACAAAGAGTTATGATTTCTTCCAACCTGCAGAGAACTTCCAGTTTACAGTCATCTCTCCATATCTGCAGTGGACTGGTTTCAGGATCCCCAGGGGTACTGAATTACGTGGATGCTCAAGTTCTTTACATGAAGTGGTATAGTGTTTGCATATAGCCTCCACACGTCCTCCCATGTACTTTAAATCGTCTCTAGATGTTTTATAATACCTAATACAATGTAAATGCCAGTTAGGTAGGTATTCTATGGTAATGTTCAGGGAATAATGACAAGAAAAATGTTTGTATATGTTCAGTACAGATGCAATTTAAAAACATTCTCTCCCTGGCTCTTTGAATCCCTAGGTACAGAACCTGCAGATGTAGAAGGCCAACTGTACTCATTTGTGATGAATTCATTTCTAATGTAAATATCTCAGACATACTTTGTACCACCATAGCTTCCAACTATATGACATGTGCCTGAGTATCTTGAAACCACACTGTTTCTTTGCTACAGATTCAACAGTTATTTTCTGGACTTTTTTCTAGGCCTTTCCTGGGATTTGGTTTTGGGGTACCTATGTCTAACAGATACTATCAATATCGCCCAATGTTTCCTTAGCAACCACTGTGCACCTTAAGGATGTTTAGTAGCACCTCTGGGCTCTACCTATTAGATGCTAAAGAACACCTTAAACTCTGCATCTGAGGGCTTGCTTTTTTGGACAATGAGGAGTGATGGGAGAATTAGCAGCTATGAAAGCAGTGGCAAATAGCTGCTCCAATTTCCTAGTCCCTCGACTGGGACAACTAGCAGACATGGTCTAAACTGTGTTCCAGTGTTCCCTAGTGGGATTGAGCTCAAAATACCCCCAGAAATAACTTACTGGAGGACACACCTTTACTGATTTCTTTCTCTTCTCTGTCTCACTTCCTAAACCAACTACTTACACTCAAATCTTTGTCTCAGAGTGCAGTTGTAGGAGAGCCCAAACCAGGATTTCATGTTGCAAACATGGCAATCCAATATGTTTAGAGAAATCTTGAGCTAATTCACAAAGGTTTGTCCATGAAATGCTGTTGAACAGTGTTGTCACCAAGTGTGTTTTAAGGCCTACACTCTGGGTGGGCCAGACTGCATCAGTGGTGGGTGTGCACTGATGTGTATGTCTGTGATGATGTGGACATTGTTATTTCTCATGGGTTTGTTGTGAGTAAAGCTTTTGGAAATTGTATTTTCCCACAAGTTCCACAAATGTTTCCACATTTTAACAATTGAGCATGCTCTAAGCCATGATTTTGAAAGTCAAACAGTTTTGGCTGGTGATAATATTTTTAAAGAAACAGAACAGTTTTGTTTTGTTTTTAATTTTGGCATTTGTTATGCTCTGTAATCCTTTTCTCTCTAAAGGCCTTAACTTTGTCTAGTGTGTGGCTTTGCATAATGCTTATGGAGGTATTTCACAGACATTTTTATATGAATACGATCAATAAATTTTTACTGGTAGTACTTTGCATTCTAAAGCTCCTACACATATAATATTTCATTTAAGCCTCACAACCCCCCCCAAATAATAGGATTATGATCACAGTTTAATGAAAGAGAGAATTGAATTCCAGAGGGTTTAAACAAGTTTCTGTTTGTCACTTTATCTCATCATGAATTAGCATAACATTTAAAAAAATTTTATTAAGTGACTAGTAATTTTGCAAAGATAACAAAGAGGGAGCGGTCTCAAAGGGAAGTAGGGTATGTATTAACAAAGCTGTCAGGGGTGGGGAGCTTGGGAATGAACCGGTCCAGACCTTGAAAATGGTCCTAGATCTCTTGTTCATGTAGCTTTATGAATTCACGTTTTCATGCAAGGGAAAGAGGCAAACATTCTCTAGGACTAAATGCTAGCCTGCTGACATAAAATGAACATTAATGAGTCAGAATCTAAAGTAGCATTTTCTTAGTGCTTTCCTCACCTTCCAGGAATTCTTCTTCACTCTTCTTGGCAGTCTTCAGTGGATTATCAGCACCATTACAACAATAGCACATCTTTCCTGGATCGCCAGCCTATAACCCATGGGCCCCATTATGTTGGTTTCCACATAGTCTTTTTTTTTTTAACCAAGAACATGTATTGGTACATTGTATACATAATGATCATATTCAACATGGTTATTTTGTACCTGTACATGATATATCTTGGTTTTCCCCCCTCTTCCCCTCCCCTCCCTTCCGTTCCCCCACCCTTCCCTATTTGCATCAGATTTGCACCTTGAGAACATACTCTTTAGTAAAATAAATCAGACACTCATTAATACACATCACATTGCTTCTCTGATATGAGAAACCATAAGTGTAAATAAGGACAAAGAGGTATAACAAATTCTATGTAAAAAAAGATAGTATTCAAAAAAGAGGAGAACTAGATAGGGAGAAAGGGGAAAAGAAGGAAGGGAAAAAGAAAAGAAAGAAGAAAGGGAAAAAATGGAAAAATGTAAATAAATTCACATAGTCTTGATCTTGCTTACACTAAATGTGTATCTTTTTTCTTTTTTTTTTAAATTTTATTTTAGTGTTACATTTTAGATGTACATAGTGATAACATTCATCATGAGGGATTTGTACCTGTACATGATATATCTTGCTGCTTCTTTTTTTTCCATTCTTCTCCCCTCCCTTCAGCCCCTCCTCCCTCCTTATTTACAAAAGCTTCGTTTCCATTTTTTCCTTCCATTTCTTATTTCTCTTGTCCCTCTGTTCCCCCCTCACCTTGCCTTGTTCCCTTTCCCATTTGGACATTTTCTTCCCTTTCCCAATATAATACCTTTTAGTCTTTATTTACACTTTCAGTTTCTCACACCAGAGAAACAATGCAGTATTTAAACATGTGTGTCCGATTTATTTCACTTAAGTGCTAAATGTGTATCTTTCGTGAAGAGGAAGTGCACTGGATTTTGAGGTCAGTTCCAAAGCTAGTAGACAGATGTTGCCAGGAACTAGAGTCTTCCTTTTTTTTTTTTTTTTTTTTTTTTTTTTTTTTTTTTTTTTTTTTTTTTTTTTTTGGTGCTGGGGTCGAACTCGGGCCCTTGTGCTTGCAAGGCAAGCACTTTAACCACTGAGCTAAATCCCCAGCAGAGTCTTCCTTTTAATGTACAGCTCCGACTCAGAGTGTCTGCTGACTCTTATCACCCCGGATTTTGAACTCAATCTAATTTATTGAGCCTCTGCCTGTTGCCTGCTGTTGGTACCTGAGCTTCTCCTGTGGGAAGCCTGTTTGACCCTCTCTGGCCCTTCCACCAATAATGAACCTCAGTTAAGACTAAGCCATTCTGCCCTGACCAGGAGTCAGTTGGGAAGACAGAAAGCCTGTAGGCCTTTTATGAAGAAAGATTTAATACAGGAGCTAGAGGCTTACTGAAGAATTGAAAAGGACCACAATAAGCATTCAAGAAACTAGGAAGACAATAACAGCAAGAAAGCACTACACGGTACCTCAGCTACTTGCTGTGCCCAGAAGCACCTAGCAAGACTCCCCACTGGCCACCTGCCAAAGCACATACATCTGCCTGCCTCCTCCATACTGGGCTTTCACCTCTCTTTTGACTGTGAATGTGTCTTAATTGTGTGAACTCACCTGAGCTGTGATGATAAGGAGTTGGGAAAATGTAGTTCCTGAACTTTTAGGCCCCAGGATACAAAGAGAAGTACATATAAAAGAAAGAACACAGTGGTGAGTAGCCTCCTGGTGGTTTTGGCCAAATGCTGTCTCTGGAAATCTTTCCGAAACAGATGATGAGCCCGGGCTATTCAAAGAAGGGGGGGGCAGTCCTCCAACACCGAAGGTGCTAAGAACGTCTCTGATTTGGGGCACACCAATAGAAATCAGGGAAAAACAGTAACTGGGGGCATGATAATCCTCAAAATTAAGATTCAATCTAGAATGATTTCTACTAAGAGAAATAGAATGATTACTATTAATAGTTGTTGATGGAAAATAGGAAAAGACAAGGTCCTGTGCTTTATGCACAGCTACCAGGAAAATTAAGCACCTCTCTATACATTTCCTTACTATACATAGTTGCACTCTGAGATTTTCTTACTTTCTGGTGAAAAATGTTGAGCACTTTAATCAGCTGGCTCTGCTCCTACTACATGCCAAGGTCAGGGTCTTTGGATGTTTTTGTTCCTCCAGAGACAAACCTTAGAAATAGTCTCCAGGAGGCAGTGGGGGTTAGCCAGGAGGTCATCCTTGGACACCTGCTCCATCAAACCAGTCCCAAAGGGCATGGGACCTGGCCAAGAGTGTAGAAATACTGTTGGGGTTGTTTTTAGTGGCATCATCTACTTATCATCTGATTCACAACATTTACTTCCAGAAGCTTGTGCTTTGGGCCCGGGTACAAGACTAGAAGGCTGAAGCATCCATGAAATTGACCTAATGCTATATAAAAATATTACCGCATGTTACGAATCATAATGTCTTATTTATTCATCATAGAGGGCTGGAAGTCAGTTTTCTTTTTCATCATGATGTGAAATAGTCTTTGCATAGTCATTATTAGGTTTTGTGAAGAAATGTTATCCAATTTAGATTAGTAATAAATATCAAATAATGATCTGGGCTTTCCCTCAATAATACATTATAACACTAGAACTCTTGGATAAATCAAATAAAAGATAGTACAGTTAAATACTTAGGGGCTCTGCATTTATTTCAAGTAAAATATTTCAAATTTTCTTAGTACCTCATTAACAAATATTTCTAATCTGTTTCTTGCAGGGAATTTGTACTGGGAGTAGTAATCGATATTATTTTGAAGATTTTTAAAAATTCTGTTTGAAAATATTTCATAGACTAATATTAAAATTTTATATCTTTGATAATGATTAGCAAGAAACAGAAAAGCACAGTAACCTAATGTTGAAAATACTAAACTTTAAGATTATTTTCCAAAGTAAGTACTGTTATTTTTAAACCATATTCTTGCATTGTATATTTTGGGAGTCCCTATTCATTGACTTGAACACTGACTTACACCCAGAGACTATTCTGGCTATCCATGGTTTTATTTACTTTTTCTTAGAAGAAAGGCACTTTTTAGATCCCATATAAATTTTTTTTCTTGACAGTGATGTCAACAAAATATTTTATAAGAGAATAGATTTGGGAGCTACATCTATCTCTTTTTGACCTTTAATCCATGATTCTTCAGATGCCTGGACTAGTAAAAAATGATAAGTCAAAACTAAGATTACTAGGAGACTTATTATGGAAAACAAAGAACACAAGAAATCATTCTAATTAGTTAACAATATCTTATCAAAGGGTTTTATGTTTCACACTGTAGGGGAGACTAAGTATACCAAGATTTGTTCCAGAATTTGACTTCACCTTGATTTCAAATGTAAACATAAATGTGAATTTATGCCAATTCCTTCTAGACTTAAGTTGTGACTTGAGTTTAGGAAATAGTGGTTGTGATCAAGCTCCTAATTACCATGAATGATGAGTATATGCAAAGTATGCGTGCAGTCTTTTTGTAAATGTGCTATTCTGGCTCATGTTGTGGCTCATGGGAATCTCTGATTAGACAGTAGATGTGTACTTAAATTCATATGCATGTATATGAGAGAGAGAAATGCTTACTCTTACTGTGCTTCTGATTATGTACATCTTGTCTGCTCTATTATTCCTGCTATTTATGTAACAGCATTTAAAAAGCATTACTAAATTGGCTTCTCTCGTGACTTTCTCATAAGTACTACAAAACTAGACTCAATAATTACAATTAGTAATTAATGTTTGCAAGGAGTTTTAATACTGAGGAATTATTTTAAATGAATTCTTTTAATATTATCCTTTTTATGAGTTTTCCAATAAAAGTGTATTTTTTCTCTCTCTCTCCTCTTTTCAGCTCAGTGCCTTTTAAAAATTGTATTAAATGTGTAGTTATAATTATACATTTATCCCAGGCACTCAATGACTGTTATGATTCTTTTAAATAACTTTTATTTGTTTTAGATTTTGCCCCAAATCAGAAGTTAGTCCAATACACGTGGCGTAGCAACTTCATAATCAGGTAATTAAATTAGAAATACAACAGCTTGCATATGTTCAAAATAATAAAGTTCCAAAAATAGAAAGCAAATTGAATTAACCTAAAGGCATTAACTTTTTCTGAGTGGCGTGAGTTTGCAAAAGTCTTGGGTAATTAGATTTGCTTATTCTCAAAATAGCCAGTGAACCTTGAGTGACATTGCATTTCTAAGGTGGGAGCCAAAGGGAAAGTCCCTTTTGGTATTGGAGTAGCAAAAAACAAGAGATTTTACTTTGAAATCAACCTAGAGTAGTGCGTGCTACTCTATTTTAGCTATGTGCCATAAAGAGACTTACTTTGTTTCTTTTATGGAAATAAGGAAGTGAAGTTATCCCTGAGTTTGGAACTTCAGATGGTTTTTAAGACTTTTTTTTTGTCTTTGTTTAGTTTTCAATGTTGTTGTATCTCCCTACATACAAATAATGATAAAGTTAAGAAACGATTCTCAATAATAACTCTATTGGGTGGGATAGTTGACTAAGTTTCTTATTGTCTCAATATATCATTTAGAAAATGTACCTATGGACATTTTAAGAGCATATGAATCAATGCTCATGCCATTTCTATAGTAAGCTGCTGAACTGGTATTTCACAGATTACTTATGCAGATTTGAGGGTAGTTCTCCAAAGTACCATGTTAGATCTACTGTTTTGAAAAATAATTTTCATTATACATAACTTCGGGCATGTTCTTTAAAAAGAACTGCATGCTTATCTTTTAATTAGTTCCCCAAGCATGGCTCATATTAATTTTGTTGTTATCATCGTTTGGGTGAGGGCCTGTCAAGGGATGATGTAATACCTATGTTGTCCTTGCTTTCTCATCCTCCCTAAGAGTTTCTGTTCCCTTTTCCTGTCCTAAGGGGGCAGCAACACTGTATGTTGCCCATGGATAGAGTTGGCATGGTCTCCAGCCTCTCCAAAAGGACACGAAAAAATGGAGGTGGGTAGGGGAAGTTGAAATTGCTAGTCCATTTTTGTCTAGAGTTGGCAGAAAAATTAAATTTGTGACTATAATTTTATTTTCTTTGAGGTAATAGCCAAACCTGGTTTTATTTAGAGTATCAGTTTTTAAAAATAGTATTTAATTTTATATATTAGTCAATGAAATGGCTGGATCATATATAGCCATGGTTAAAGAATTCAAGTGGCCCAGAAAAATATGTGGCTTTTAAAGAGCTCCCTCTCATCTCTGTCCTCAGCTTACCATTTTGCTTACTCAGAGAGAATGAGTGATACCAATGCCTTGCATACATTTCCATTCTTCCTGTGATATTGTTTGCATTTATGATTTGTAAGCATTCATGATCCTATATCTATGTCTATATCTACAACATTTTAAAACAAACTGTAGTATATACTTTGTATACAATTTTTACATTTAACATACCTTGGAGATCATTTCATATCTCTAGATATATGGTACACACACACGCACACACACACACACATATATATATAGTCATATTTCCTTCTTTTTTAGGAGCTTCATAATATTCTCTTACATGGAAATTAATGATTGAATAATGATCTCATAATTTACTTAACTGGCCCTCTAATGAAGGACATTTATATTGCTTGGGTGTTTTGTTTTGGATCTAGTATTGACAAATGTTTTGTGTAAGAGCCAGAAAGTAAAAATTGGAGGCTTTGTAGTTCATGTGGTCTCTGTTGAAACTATTCCATTTGGCTCTGGTACCAAGGAAGTAGCCATAGATAATATGTAAATGAGTGAGTGTGGCTGTGTTCCAATAAAGTTTTATTTACAGAAACAAACAACAGGGCTGGGGATTTAGCTCAGTGTTTAGGGTGCTTGCCTTGCCGGAGTTTGATCCCCAGCACCAAAAAAAAAAAAAAAAAAAAAAAAAAAAAAAAAAAAAAAAGAAGAAGAAAGAAACAAGCAACAGTCCAGATGTGGGCTATGCTCTGTATGGTCAGACAATTTTGAGAAGCACTGTAATAGCACCTAGCATTGTTACTGGCCTGGCAGCAATTTCTTCATAAATATTTGTTGATTGATTGATGGGTTGTTTGGAAATTTGTCATTATAAATAGGGAGAAAGCTAAACAGTGAAAGATTTGAGAGACACAGATATGAACAATGAGCTAAATGGAAAATGTATGACTTTTTGGTTTTGTTTTTTTGAGACAGGGTCCTGATACACAGTTCACGCTGGCCTTGAACTCACTTTGCAGCCCAGGCTAGCCTTGAACTCACAGAGATCCTCCTGCCTCAGCCTCCTGAGTGCTGGGATTGCAGGTGTGTGCTACCATGCCTGGCAAAATGTATGACTCTTAGAGCTTTCTACTTTCTGGTGATTAAAAAATTTTAAGGTGGTGTTTTGATTTCTTTTTTAACTGTAGTGTCTTTATTACTTTTCTAGTTGCTGAGACAAAATACCTGACACCCAAAGTTAAAGGAGGAAAGGTTTATTTCTGTTCACAGTTTGTAGAAGTTTCAGTCCATATTGGCTGGCTCCAAGGCAGAGTGGCATGACAGAGGGGCATCGCAGAAGAGAAACAATTTATGGCAGGCAGAAGGCAGCAAATGCTGTAAGTGACAACAGTGACCCTCTTTCTGTCCCTCATATTTATTCTGTCCAGGGTACCCACCCTTAGAGTAGGTAGCACTCACACCCAGGAAGGGCCTTCCCACTATCCTCTGAGAACAATGTCAAACCAATCTCACCAGTAAACTTAGATTGGCCTGCAAAACTGGATACAGTAATATCGTTCGATGTTATTGGATGTTAAAGCCATTTGGTTTTGGATGATGAGTGTATCCTCTGGAAAATGAATATTATTCCCTGGATTTCCATTTATGAATATCCCACATGGGCTTTTTCCTTCTTCTGACACTTGACAAGGATTCTAGATTTCATGATAGGACTTCCCTTTCCATTAGACATTAATTTTGATACTTTTGAATTATGTGAAGTTCTAGATTAGGGGTCAGCAAACTAAGGCCCAGAAGCCAAATCAATGTCACTGTTTAGTTTTGGAAATAAAGTCTTATTGGAATAGTCATCACATTACAACAATCAACTTGAGTAGCCAAGGAGACAGAATCCTTAGAACTCACAAAGATGAAAGTATTTACTCGCTGATCCTTTACAGAAACATTTGCCAAACTCTTTTAGATTCTATTATTTGTCCCAACCTTAAGAATGTTATGGGGCTGGGGATTTAGTTCAGTGGTTAGAGTGCTTGCCTAGCAAGAGCAAGGCCCTGCGTTCGATCTCCAGCACCAAAAGACAAAAACAAAAACAAAACAAAACAAAAAAATGTTGTGGCCTCTTTTCTGAAGTTGTGGAGGGTACATTGTTTTTTCCAGAATTCAGATCACGAAATCAGCCTGTTCTTAGCTTTTAGAAAGTAAGTACAGTTGTTTGGTTTGACTTTTCAACACTATTTATTGAGCAGACAGTAATTGAATCCATGTCATGTTCAAGCCTGGAATACAGGTAAATAAAATTGATCTCCTGTTCAAAAACAAATCTTGGGGGCCAATGGTTGACACAGATAAACAGGACAGTGATTACAGTGAGTGACAGAGGCAGGAGCCCTCCATCTTATCCTGGAGGACTGTGAAGCCTTGCCAGCACAAGAAGGATTAAGATATGTTATGTACAGGTCCAAGTTCTCTATCATGAATGTGATTATTTTGTATGGCAAACATGTACCAGTAAAAAATGTAAATATAAAAAAAGAAGGTGAAGTTTGGAAGGAGTTGGACAAACAAGGAAGAAGAAGGCATTTCAGGTAGGCAGGGTTGTATTTAGCATATACAAAGATGTTGAGGATTTAAAGCCCTTTAAATAGCTGAGATAACTGAAGAACAGGTGACTGCAGAAGAAGGGAGCTTCTTCACGAAGGACCAAGAGTGGGTGATTTCAGAGGTGAAAGTAGCATTGCCTACCCCATCCATACTACTACTGGCCACCAGGGACCCATGATCTACAGGTTGTTGGAACATGAAAGATTGGTGTTCTGGAGCAGTTGTCGACATCTCTGGTTTCATCAAAGTAAGGAAAGATGAGGACCAGTCACTTCAGCTGAAAAATAGCTGTACACAGCACAGACAAATTGCCAGAGACAGAACAGGTACTGGTAAATTCCCAAAGCAGTGGATACGGAGGTAGAGGGAATCTACCTGACTTACCTCAAGAGTTCTCCATGGGGGACGATATCTCCATGGGACTGAGCAATACTTCTGCTTTTCAAACTCTAACTGATGCCTTTTATTAGAAGAGTAACTAGAGCTGATAAAGTGTTCATGATCCTCTGCAGCCCAGTTCAAGTTAAAACCAAGAGAGAAGAAAACAAAAGCAAATTAAGCCTATTCCTTTGCCAAGAAGAAGTGTTATTTGATTTTTATTTGCATCCTGAACGTTCCTTGGAAAAGAACATGACATTTGGCAATGTCCGAATGCCTTTGACAATCCTCCGACATCATTTTCTGTTTCCATTGCCTCACTCAGCACGAGGGTTCTCATAAGCTTTCCAGTCAACGATGAAGCCCAGATGTTATGGATAAACCCCAGGCTTTGAGGGGAAAGTAAGCAAACACCAATAATAAATAATGCCTTGAGGTCATGCTGCCCCCCCTAAAGTGTCATGATGGTCAGGTTTCATCATTTCCCAGGCAGATTGCTTGGATTTTAATCTTGGCAGCAAATACCATGGAGCATACTGACTTGTAAATGGTAGCTCCATCCCAGTAATTCCTGGTGGTAGTCCCATTCCAGACTTCTTTAACATGTGGATTTGAACATGAATTGTGGTGGATTTCTGTCTAGAAATTCTGTCTAGAACAATTTAAGGTCTGGATTATTTCTTATCCATACAAGTCATTGGAGACCACATTAGCTTTAAGTATAATTTGGGAATTAAAACCTGCTCAAAAGCATGCCAGAGCTTGATTGACAGGTTGTAGGTTAGAATCTTGCTTTTTTTGTGATTTGATCCCAAACTCCCATTTTATTTTGTGACATCTGTAAAATTTTTCTAATTAAATATGACTTGATGGTACTTGCTATGGGAATGGTTTTTGGATCAAGTTCCTTTTGCTTGCTTTCAGTGTTTTTCATGAGGAGATGAATCATAAAGCTCATCTTTGGAAAGAGTCAGAGTCCCTTCTATTTTAAAAGGATTATTTCTAAAATTGTGATGTTCATACATTAGTACCTGGAAAATATGTATGCATTATTTTTATGGATATATATGCTTACATATATATAAGCTTGTATATATATACATGTATATGTATATATATACACATATGCTTTTCAGTAAAAGTAAAGAAGAAACTTGAAATTCAAAGGATTGTTCTGACTATGGGGATAGAACTTGCAGCTTGTTGCTGTCATTTGTGACCCTTACAAGTCTTAGCATGGTATATCTGTTGCTGCATTAGGACTGCTATCTTTCTCATCGTGAGTAATCTAGCATTCATGCTGCATTCTATTCATAGCTTTCATATTGCCTCTGACAGGATACTTTCAAAACTTTGATCTGCTTCCAGAAAGGACTTTTAGATGGGTGGTAGCATTTATGAAGCAAGTTATCAACTGAATAATAAGTATTACCCACTTGGAAGGAGTCAAGCACCAACATCTCCTCCTCCTCGTTTTCTTCCTCACCTTTCTATTATCAAAAGCTCCATTTCCAGTAACTTTCCATTTCATTTTTATTATAATACTTTTGTCTTCTTAAATAGCAATGCCTGACAGTGGAAAATATTATTGTTGTAGGGGGAGAAGCAGAAAAAACCCCAACTTACTTCAGTGAAGATTTAATAAGCACCTCGTATGTGCCAGACTCTGAGCAAGTTATTGGGCTGCAGAAATAGCTGACACATGATCTGTATCCTTGTGGATTTCAGGACCTAGTGGGGGAGAGAGTCACATAAACAGAAAATTGCAGTATAGCATAGGAAGCAAAAAATAGGATACTCTAAAAGCAACAAAGACTTTGAGAACAGAGTTATTTCTATTTCTGGAGAAGTTTAGGTACTGAAATTAAATTCATGAAAATAAGGGCTACCCTCAAATCGTATCATAACACAATTAGCTTTAATTAGTTATCCTAATACTATCTGATCTGTTCTGGAAGAACTTTTTTCCTTTTATCCTCGGAGAACCCTATCTTCATGGGAAACCCCAAACAAGAGACTATTAAGTCTAAGAGTAGGGTATTGGTCTGCTTAGGAAACTCTATCATCCATAAATAATGTGTCTGTTGCAGGAAGTTACCTAATGGGGCATTGGCTAGTCAGAGAGCAACCTTGCCAAGGTGTGGCACTCATTGGCCAATTCACAGTGCCACATGGGCTAGCCTCTTGGGTCTTCCGTGTAAGTCAGATCACCTCACAATTCCTGGTAGCTGCATGGAAATCAGATGTACTCCTAACTCTGACCGCATACACCCAACTCTTCTAGAAAGAAGAGAGTTGGATCTTCTGTTGGATCTTAGTCCATTGCTTAAGAGAAGATATTGAGTATTGGTTGTGTAACAAATAACAGCATTTTGACAATGATCATGGTGATGGTAATGACAGATGAATGTGATAATGATGATGATGATATGATAATGATGTAGATGGTGATGATGATAATGGTGTTGATGGTGCTTCTGGTACTATTAATAATAATAAAAATAATAATCACAAAGCAGGAACCATATTTTACTCTTGTATGCCTAATATTTAGCATGCTGGTAGGGCTTGCAAATAGATTGTTAAGGATGAAGTGAGCAGTTAGTTTCTCTCTTAAACCTGACACAGAAAACATCATCCCTCTTGTTCCGTACTTCCCGGTGGACTTCTATTTCTTCAGCATGACACTCACATTTCTTGCCTTGACTTATGTGCTCTGGCCTTCCTCTGATATCACTCTGCCCTCATCTGTCCTACCTTCTAAGCACAGTGGCTTGCTTTCCGTGAGATACCTATGGACATTCCCAACTCAGGGTCACTGCACATGTTCTTCCCGCTACCTAGGATGTGCTTCCCCCAAATACCAAAGTATTACTCCATTCCTACTGAACCTAAGTTACATGAAGGCGTTACCTTTGTTTTCTTCAAAGCTACATCCTCAGAATCTAGAAGAGTACATGGTACATAGCCATTCCTCTATAAATATTGTCAAGTTAATGTGAAATGAATTGATGAATTGCTCGTACCGCTGGGCTGACTGGAATTTCTAGGTATCTTGGTAGGTTTGTCCCTCTTATCACTCTGTGGGTTATGGGAGCCCCCTCAAGACAGAGATCCCATCAAAAAATTATTGTTGTCCCAGAGACCAGTAAAAACTCATTCAGTGCTTACTTGTTGTTAGATTGTCTAAAAAGCCCAATTTATAGGGGTGACCTTTCCTCCTTGATCTGTTTCACCAGTTTTCAATCTCCTTGTTTTCTTTCCTGTGTCGTTGACAAGTCATCATACAGTTTTAAATTGTATGCAGTTGTTGGGGAGACATTATATGAAAGCACTTATAACTGTACATCCAAATTAATGTGAAGGACTCAAACTTAATTTTTTTTTTTTTTGGTGGTGCTGGGGATCGAACTCAGGCCCTTGTGCTTACAAGGCAAGCACTCTAATCACTGAGCTAAATCCCCAGCCCCCTCAAACTTAATTTTGTATATTCATATAAACACACCAGAGACCAACTACCAAGAAGGCTATCAAAGCCAGAGAGTATTTTTTCTACTTTTGATGAAATGCAAGTTCTTTATTTTAAAAAAAAGCCAATTTGGAACTTTGAAAAACCGAAAGGCATGCTTCTTAAAAGCAATTTATAGCTGATTACATTTAGATTGTTTGCCACTGTTTTTAGCGTTGTAGTAATGTTTGATATAGTATGTTTTATTTTTTAATTTTTATTTTTCTTGGTACGTGTTTGCAGTACATAATGATCACATTCCTCATGGGGTGTTGGTGCGTGTACATAAAACACAATTCTTTTCATCCCCCTTTTCTCCCTTCTCTCCCTGCTCCATCTCTTGGTTCCCTTCCCTTTTGTAAAAGATCTATCTCCCTACTTCCTGTGACCATGTTTTATTCACTCCATGTTAAATCTGTGTTGATACTCACATTGGACTGATGTCACTGCCTCCCTTACCCAAAGGGACTTGGACAGTTCCTTGCCAATTACAGCTGGCCTGGGACTCGCTGACGTGTTTTTCAGCAACTAGTTGTGTAACACATTGAGCTTCTTTGTTCCTCTTCCTTTTCTTTTTCTTGCAATTGGCTCTTTTTTCTTTCCTTTCACCTGGACTTACTCCTTCTATTCACTCTCCCTGGGAATTGTGGAAGCCATTATCTGCTCAATGGTAAATTGCCTCAAGGGTAGAAATGCTCTGCATTTTTAATGAGAAAGGACTGTTTCCCATCTTTCTGGGGGCCCTTTCTGTCACAGTTCTTTAAAAAATTTGAAGCAAGTATATTGTTTATTTGTTCAGGATTTGACTTTCTGCCATTCAAAACTGACTTATAAATAAAGTTTTAAAAACCAAATAAAGGTTTAAAACATGTTTTTCACATCTTTCTTCTCGAAACATAGTCTCAATTAACAATCCTTTTTGTTAGTTACGCTGTCTTAATTTTGCAGCAAACGTCTCAGGATTTTTGTTTTTTTATGTTTTGAAATATGTATGTATTGTGGAATGGCTAAATCAAGCCGGTCAACCTATGTATTACCTCATATGCTTACTTTTCTTTTTTTGTGGGAATAACATTTAAAATGTAAACTCTTGGTAATTTCCAAGTTTACAATACGTTATCATTAATGTTAGTTACCATGGAGAGCATAGATCCCTTCAACTAATTTTTGACATTTTGTATCCCTTGATCAACGTCTCTTAATCCTCTTGCTGCATGCTTAGCCCCTACTGACCACTATTCTACTCTTTGCTTCTATATGTTTCCCTTTTTAAAGTTTCTGCATATAAGTCAGATCATGTGGTATTTTTCTCTTTATTTCACTTACCATAATGAACTCCATATAGTATTTCATGGTATATGAATATTACACTTTCTTTAAGCATTTATCAGTTATGCACATCTAGGTAGATTCCCTACTTGGCTGTTGTGAATTGTGCTGCAGTGAACTGAGAGTGCAGATGTCTCTCTGATACAGTGATTTCTTTTCCTACGGATATATACCTAGTCATGGGATTGCTGGATCATATGGTAGCTCTATTTTTAATTTCTTGAGGAACCTCCACACTGTCGTTCTACTGGCCATACTAGTTTACACTCCCACCAACGGTGTGCGAAGTTTCCCTTTTCTCCACAGCATGTTATCCTTTGTCATTTTAATAATAGCCGTTCCAACAGGTATGAAGTGATATCTCATTGTGGTTCTAATGTGAATTTTCCTGAAGATTACTAATGTGAATTTTTCATATACATGTTGCGTCATTTATGTTTTCTTTTGAGAAATGTTGGTTCAAGTCCTCCACCCGTGTTTTTTGTTTTTGTTTTTTTGTGGTGCCGGGGATCGAACTCAGGGCCTTGTGCTTGCAAGGCAAGCACTCTAATCACTGAGCTAAATCCCCAGCCCCTGTCCACCCATGTTTTAATCGAGTTGTTTTCTTGGTATTGAGCTCTTTGAATATCGTTTACAGCAGTGACGGTGAAGCTTTCAATGATAACAAACAGCTGGCTGCAGCGTATGTACCACAGGTTCGCCACCCCTGATCTACACCGTCCTCTCTTATAATACATTGTATTAGTTTTCTGGGGCTGCTGTAGCAAAGTAGCACAAACTGGGTAGCTTAACAGAATTTTATCATCTGACATTCTGGAGGCTGCAAGTTTGAGATCAAGGTGTCTCCAGGATTGGTTTCCTTATGGGCATGTGAGGGAAAATCTGTTCTGTGGTTGCTGGCATCTCTTAGCTTATAGATGCATTACCTTAAGTTCTGCCCTCATCTTTGCAGGATGTTTTGCCTACATGAATGTCTGTCTCTGTGTCCAAGGACACCGATAATATTGGGTTAAGGCCCACTCTAACAACCTCACTTTAACTTGATTCCTCTGTAAAGGCCCTATCTCTGAATAAGGTCACATTATGAAGTACTGGGGGAAAGGATTCCAACAAATCTTTTTTTTTTTTTTTTGAATCACAATTCAATTAATAATACTCATATTCTGAAACATGAAACTTAGAGGTTAATAAAACCATGTTTGTTGCGACACTGTTGACATGGGTTAATAATGGGTTGTCTATAAAATCTCTAACTTTGACTCTCAGCTATTGTACCACGTTAAGAGTCAATCAGTTGTACACTTCAACTGATTAGCATGAAAGATTCTAACAGATGGAACTTCCTAATTTACTAAGAATTAACCTGTGATGACACTGTGAGATGTTGGTTCTGTTTTATCCAGAATATACATAATTGAAATGTTGATGACATAGTTTCTATCCTAACTTTGAACTCATATTCCATTTTACAAACCTGCTTGCCCACTGTGGCAAATCAAGATATTCTGATGTTGTCGGCATTTGTCTCAGTCCCTTCTTCCTTGTAACCACTCTTTCAGCTCCTGAGCTTTGCTTTTTCTCCCCCATTTTTGGTCATTTGCACTTGTTCTCTGGGTTCCTCCACTTAATCCACCTTAAAGAAGTTGTCTTAGACAGGCTCTACTGACTGCCCCTTGGCTGCCCCAAGTCAAGATGTTGAATGGGTCATCTTAGCCAGCCTTTTGGCATCAGTCACCACTTTTACCAAGCCTGCAAACCAGCACACAGACTGGGCCCCTTTAGTTTTCCCACAAAGTGGGGAATTGGACAAAAGAATACATTGTCCTCTTGCAATAAATATTGTGAGGCCATCTTAAGTGACTCTTCTCATGGTCATCCTCTGTCTCGTTTGGTTAGATTAAGGTGCAGTTGTTACAGTTTCTAATTGTAATTCTGAAAATAAAATTTTCTTTTCAGCATCCAGCAAGATCCTTCCATCTGCAGCCTGTTCTATGAATGTGTTCTTTGGACTGACATGTAAGCTTTTTTATGTACTTGCTAGAGTTCTAAACCAGGGGTTCGAGGTACTGGCTGGACATCGAATTACATGGGGATATTTACAAACTGCTGACGCCCCTGGGCCACCTCAGGGATTCTGATTTAATTGGTCTGGAGTATGGTCTATGCATCAGGATTTTTTAAAGCTACCTCATTAATTCCAGTGTTCTCTCAGGGTTGAGAACTACCTGTTTAGAGCAACATTTGCCGGGTTGTAAAGCCTACGGTAATCCTTTCATCCAAATGCAGATTCTGATTCAGCAGTCCTGGGCCCAGCCAAGATTCTGCATTATTAATAAGCAGGGAAGCTGCTGGCCCACCTTTTGCATAGCAAGGTGATAGACTTAGCTTTCTGAGGTCAAGGACCACATTTTGCTCATCTTTGTGTCTCCAAAGTTTAGTATAAAAGCTCTTACAGGTGCTTGAAACCAAATGAAATTTCAACCTTCCCCCCAAATCTCTAGGCTTTTTCCTGTAGATAGTGAAGCACACATGCTTAGATCTATCTCTTTTTGAAATTAACCCTGGCCACAACCAGATGACTAGTGCTTTACCCATTCATTCATTCATTCCATCAACATTTCCTAAAATTCAGTGGCTAATAATGCATGATTTCTGCCTGTAAATTTGTATGTCTGTGGAAGGCAAAGGCCTGTGCTTCATAGATTATTTGTGCTGAAGGACTAGGTGTTTTGCTCCAATCTCTTTTACTTTTGTAAAGTACAGAAGTCAGCACTTGGGCATCTCAGCAATGTGATTACCAAAAACATTTCTAAATGAGTGCTCTCAAGTTCTGTACTGGTCATAGAATGGCAATAAGTTTTTAGACTCCATTGGTCCAGGGACTGACCACTTCCGGGTGCCTCTGCTTCAGTGTCTGGCCAGACAAAGTGGAGTCTGTAAAACAACAGCATCAGCATCTGCAGCGGCTTCTGAGAAATGCAGGACAACCCCAGGCCTAGTGAGTCACAATCTACATGTTAATGAGATGTCCAGGTGATTTGTGTGCATATTGCAGACCAAGAAGCACAGCTGCAGGTTGCGTATTAGATGCATGTGAGAGCTTTTAAAATTCTGCTGCCTAGCTGGGCTAGGTGCTGCACACCTGTCGTTCCAGCCCTTAGGGAAGCTGAGACAGGAGAATCACAAATATGAGCCACACCTGGGCAACTTAGTGAACCACTGTATCAAAAATAATGCTTAAAAGGCTGGGGATGTAGCTTATTGGTAGAAGGCCCCTGCTTTAATCCCCAGAACTGAAAAGAAATCTGCTGCCCAAACTATATCTCTTTTTTTTTTTTTTTTTTGTGGTGCCGGGGATTGAACTCAGGCCCTTGTGCTTGCAAGGCAAGCACTCTAATCACTGAGCTAAATCCCCAGCCCCCTAAACTATATCTCAATAAATTGAACTACAAATCGGCAGGAGAGGACTAAGCACTCAGGCATTGGTATTTTTTTCTGTAGCTCCTCAGGTGACTTTGGCAGATAGCCTAGGCAGTGGTGGTGAACCTATGGCTTGCGTGCCACAGCTGGCACACAGAGTCCTCTCTGTTGACATGTGAGTCTAATCGCCCCAGCATTGCCCCAGCAGCGAGCATCAGATAGCAGTTCACAAAAGTACGCCAAATGCAAACTTTTGCCTTTCAATAAAAAGCTGTTTGTATCGTTGAAAACTCAGTTACTGTTTTTCTTTTAAGAAAGAAGAAGTTAATGTATGAGCTGTTTTTTCTAAACTAAAACCTCAGTATTCAGGTTTAATTGCAGTGTTGGCACTTTGCAAAAAATAAGTGGGTTTTGGGTGCAGTTCGGGCACTTGGTTTCTAAAAGGTTCACTATCACTGGCTTAGTGTAAGAAGCAGAACAAATCAGTTCAGAATTTGTAAGGTCCTGGAGATGGTTATAAAGGTTACCCTTAATTGTCAACTTGATTGGCTGGGGAGTTGCCTAGGGGATTGGTAAAGCACACTTGTGGGTGTGTCTGAGTGGGTCATGGAGGCATAACCTTGGGGTCTATATCTAGTCCCTGGTCCCTTCTTCTCTGGCGCTCTTCCCCAGCTCTGCTTCCAAGCCACCCTGAACTGAGCATCTTTCCTCTGCCATACCCTTCCACTATGATGTTTGTGCCTCGGAGCCAGCCAGCCATGGATTGAAACATCCGAAATCAAGAGCCAATTTAAACCATGCTTTCTGTAAGTTTCAGGTGTTAGATATTTTCTCCCAGTAATGGAAAGCTGACCAATGCAGTGTCAACTCATTGCTTTAAGCTCAGATCAGTGCAGCTTCCCACATACCCACTTATCATCACTCTCTTTGTACCAAATCTAAATATTTCATGGTGGGCATTTTTAGGTAGATTGCTTTGACCAGTGATTATCCTCCTTTAGTTGTACAATACTTTGTGAAATTGGATAGAGTGCATTTTTATAGTGCAGTTTTGGGGCTGCATATTTTTGGCTGAGATGAAGCCTCACTGTGGACTCAATGAGGTGGAGCAGTGGATAGATGGCTCCTACACTGTCTGTCTTACCAGTGGCTATTCCAGTTCTCCCTCCACTTAAGGGCAGGTAAGTGGCTGCAAACCCCAGATACTATCTTTGCCACCCTCTCTTGCAGCTTAAAATGGCCTGTGACCCCTTATGGCAAGTAAGACATACGGAAATTGTGCTAGGTAGCTTTTTCCCAGATAAAAGGAGAAGCACAGAAATAGGAAGACTATCAGAAATAGAAAGAAGTCTATTCTCATATCTACTTACCTGGACCTTTTAGCATTTCAATTTCTAATGGTATAAGCTCAGATTGTTCAGTGGGTCATTGGTTATTCAAGACGAAGGGATTGAAGGCCACAACCCATTGAGAAATATTCTCATCCCTTACCCTAAGCATGGGTATGGACCAGCAACATTAGCACCATCTGGGAAATCATTAGAAATGCAGAACCTTGAGCACTAACCAGACCTGTGGAATTAATTAGCAGTGTGTCCAAATAGTTGCTGTGCATATGAAGATTAAGAAGTGGTGCTCTGAAAGAGATAGTTTTTTTTCTTTCTTAAAATCCTTTTCAATACCTCTGTTTTCTTTCTGCTGCCATGGAAGATGAGTTTGCCACAAAGAGAAATCACCAAGAGTCTACCCACGTGCTTCACTTGGGAATTCAAACATCCTTTTCTACACTGCAGTGGAAGTGTTGTGACATGTTCTATTAGAAAGCCACTACCTACATGCCATCATGTGGAGCCATAAGCTATTTTTAGGTTTTCTGAACAGGCCAAAGATTCCACTTCCCAAATGACTCTGAAGAACGTGAGGCTGATGTGTCTCAGATTTTCTTGTAACCCCTGCTTTTCCAAAATGCCTTGTGTGTTTACTGTTGAGTTCAGCCTTGTTTTACTAACTAATGAAGCATGTGTGTCTACTGTGTCCCACTTGGTAGCTTGCCCTTTACTGTTTTCGTTTCCAAAGACACACCATGTTTCCTGGTACTGTTTTTTGTAAAGTAGCAGAAATCGATCCAGTGTACATTAACATTTTATTGGATGGTCTTTTCTTCAAATTTTTCTCTGGAGTGGGAATACTGGATACACATAGAAAAAGTGAGCATGATGGAACTTCAGCTTTCCTCACTTTTGTTGGAAGAGTTTGGAAACTGTCACAAAGTGTTTCATAAATAAGTGAGAAGCCATCTGAGAGTCCTTGAGATGGAGAGAGCAAATGTAAAAAATAAATAGCAAGACATGGTCACTCAAAGAAAAAAAAAGGCCATGGAGAAGGAAATTATTTCAGTCTAATAGAATTAGGTGAAAATGATTTCCCAATGTGTCTTTACCTTTTGCTTTACAATCTGCTGAATGCCAGACAACACTCTGATAGAACTGGGGAAGAAAAGGTGTGAGTGTAGGTTTAATAATTCCCTGATCTTTGCTCTATAATTATATTTTATAGTATTTTAAAGTTTCTTGTTACTGTAATTAAATTCTTCCCAGGATAATGATCAAAGAGGGCTTGTTGAATGGAGAAAACAATTTATGTACATAGTTACCAATCCTTTATTGCAAACCCAATAAAGTGCCAGGCATTAAGGATATAAACATAAATAAGATAATATCCCAGCATAATAAGCAAAAATAAGGTATAAATCAGGAGCTCTACGGAAAACAGTAAAACAACCATTAAATCATCATTCATCTTTTAATTCTCCCAGTAGGAGAAGGCTCATTTTTCATATTTTCCTTTATTATTTCGAAGGCAGGACTTCAAAAAGAAATAAAAACACAAGGTCGACTGCAGGGCAAATCACAGCAGCGCCATTCTTTCATATCCAGATGGGTGTCATCCATGTTTACTTTCTTAAATTGGGAATTTTTACATCCTTTCACAAAAGTAAAATGTGATTCATAAATATTTTGTTCCAGTTCACTTTTTTTACTAGTAGGAAACATGTCACTTATGGTTAGGTTACTTACTCTGGATAATAAAATGAAATGATTCACATTTTGTAGCTTCACCATGGGCTGCTGCCTTGAGCCAGCACTGTGTCACCTTTAAAAGCATCAGCTCATGGAAGCTTTGGACCAAGTCCCTGGACTCAAGGTTCCTTTATTTCCATTTTAGAGGTGTTGAGACTGAGGTAGAAGGCATTATTTCCTCCAAGTCTCAGCTAGAAGTAAAGGATAGAGTCGGAGTGTCCACCTGACCCTCATGTTGAAAATTCTAAATGTGGCCTTGCACACAGATTTATAATCTGAAAGTCAGACGTGGTTTTTTTGAAATCTAAATCTGTTTCTCTTGTTTTTTAAAAGACTGACAGCTGTATCTGAGAGAATTAGCTCAAAAATGTCTGTGACAAATTTTGCAAGCAATGAACTCTGTAGCTTCCTGGATTTTTGTATTTCGTATTTAAAGTTATTGAAATTAAGAGAGTTGTGCTTCAAAGAAGCACAGTATCTCCTTTAAGTCAGTATTATTGAAAGTAACGAAACATGAGTTTGCCAGATAGGTCTTTTCTTATTCTGAAGAATTATGTAATAGAATCAGGGGCCTTTTACAATTGTCAAGAATCATGTCTTCTATCAGGTAGAACACTCCCAACTCCCTTCATTTTGCAGGTGAGGAGATCAGAGAAAGAAAGAGGTTTCCCCAGATCACACAATGTTCTACTATCTGGGGTGGATTACACCTGAGAGGTTGTCTAGTCCATACTGGGATGGATGTCTAGCTGAACAGTAAATGTAATTATGAGGTAGCTACATAATTTTTGCAGGGAGTTTCAGAGTGATGAGATTATTTCTTTAACATTTTTGTTTGTTTGTTGAAGATAATGCTTTCATTTCTGCCAGATAGCTTTTACCCTATTGGAAAAGTTGCGTTATGTAAGTCTACCATAAAATATTTTTTTGTATCCAGTATTTGCTGAAATGTTTGATCTTCTTACCTCTGAGTAAGAACACTCTGGGTTCTGAAAGGCTAAAGGACTGTCAATTTATTCACAAGACAGAAATCACCCTATTCAAGTGACCAAGACGTCAGTGGAAATTAAATTCCACCAGAGAACTGATGATACTGAGATTGGCCCTGCATGAAACAAATAAACAAGATGGATTACGAATGAACCTCATCCCAAACATTGCATCAGCAAACATAGTGATGACCTAAAAATGGACTTGTTTGGGGCATCTGATTTTTAGCTGCAGAAATGAAGTCGTTATTGAGATATATCTCAATCTGATAAAAGCCATATATGACAAACCAACGGCCAACATTACACTAAATGGCCAGAAACTAGAAGCTTTCACACTAAAATCTGGAACAAAACAAGGGTGCCCATTATCACCACTGTTATTCAACATAGTTCTAGAAACATTAGCCAGAGCAATTAGACAAGAGAAAGAAATAAAAGGAATAAAGATAGGAAAGGAAGAAGTTAAACTATCGTTGTTTGCGGATGACATGATACTCTACATAGAAGACCCAAAAACCTCCACCAAAAAACTACTGGATTTAATAACTAAA